>VOMN01023302.1:0-24840 GCA_014899125.1 Orchestia grillus | reverse complement strand
ACATTTGTTAAAATCTCATCAAAGTGAATAAGATATGCATATATATTTTAAGGAACAAGGAATATTTACAATAAATGCAGTTATAGATTTGTGCTAAAAAAATTACCGAATGCAACCCTGGTAACACTATAGTGTATGTGATGGTGTTGAACGTTGTGTGATGCATGAGTTTTCATTCTAGTTTTGGTAATATGTTCAAGAACTTAAAAACTAGGTTTGAAGTACTGATAGGTAAGTGAAAATGCTTTGTGTATTACATGAAGAATTTCAAATTGTGCCATATCATAGCTAGCTACTGTACTTGCTGGCTTACCTCATATATTGAATGAGGCAGATGATGGCAGGTTCCTACCTAGGATATAATTTTGGGGATTGACAGTAGAATGTCACTCACTTTTTGCTTAGCTTAGCCAAAGCACTCACATTTCTATGCCAAACTTGGAGGTGGGTTATTTTAAATTTTATTTTTGAGCTTTTATTCAAGTAGTAATCTGCTTCTTAGGGGTCATAGTATAGGTAATAAAATTAGGTTAGTTAGGTTTGTCTATTTTATGCTATGGGGAATGATATCTCTAGGGGACATTGTTAAGCAATCTCAGCTTAAGCTAGACCTTTGGGGCTTCCATTTTTCATGTCTGCTTTGCTTCTTTTCATTTTCTTGCCTTCTTCACTGATGATTTTATTTATTTTCTTCAACTTTTTAATTTGCTCTTTCTATGCAAAAAGGATATTGTGTTGGAACTTACCTTATGCATAGATTCCTCATTCTTCAGAGTCCATACCACATGGTCCCTTTACTTTAGATGCAAAATAGTCTTGAATTGTGTAAGTGCTGGCATCCTTACTACTACTACTATTATTTCTTCAAATTATGTGTGTTATATATTATCATTGATAACTTTTAGGCCTGCAGTTGGTTGTTAATAATAACATGTGTGGATTTATGGGCTCATTTTAAGAAAAAATTTCTATGAGCATGGAATTATTAAGGCTTGAATTACATCCTGACTCTGCCATTGTTGTCATTTTCGGGTTGGTAAACTACCTTGTAGGTAGTTACCAACATTCAGATGCAGTGCATGTTATTGTCCACAGAACATCCTTGCAAAAAAATAGTGTATCTAATGTGTCAAAAAATGACATTTTACTGCAGTAACCTCGTAAATTAATTGCTTGTTGGATGCATGATGCAAAGTATGAGAAATCTAAGCTCATAATTGAATTATAACTTGTACTGAATTTAAATTCCTGAGAAACTGCAAATACATGTGAAAAAAAAACCTTGAAAGCTATGTCATCATTTAAGTAACTTAAAGTCTCACATAGAGAGAAGCTGAAGTTCTCTGTTACTCAAGGTTACTTGAAGGTAGCAATGAATACTATCCAGTCCACTACATAACCTTCTAATGGAGTAAAACCTGTGCATTGAACTTGTCTTACAGCAGTGGAATGATTGTCAGAAGTTTTTGAATTATATAGATAATGTAATGAAATTGAATTTTATGAGTTAGAGTTAGATACTTTGTTCTGAGTCTGACTCTGCACTGTATTTAAAGTATTGGTAGATGAATGTATCATCAAAATTCTTTGAAGACTGCTGGGCTTTCAATAATTCATTTTTGTTATTAAAATATCTGTATGTATTTTACAATTTTTTAAGAGGAAAAGGGAGCATTCTTCAACTTGTAGATACACACAGCCATTATTTTTTTCTGAATGAGTCTTTTTTTTTCAGTATAAATATAATATTCAAAGGCATTAAGTACAAACTACTTTGTAGTATTATGGCTACAGCATTGTTAGAGTGCAGTGTATGCAAAAATGGCTTTGATGCATCAGAACACAAACCTCTTTGTTTATTATGTGGCCACACTTTCTGCCTTGTGTGTGTGAGACAAATAGAAAAGTCTGATGGCCGTCACTGCTACGTATGTAAAAAGCCAATGAACGTCTCGGCTGATGAACTGCCCGTCAATCACGCTCTGACTCCCTCTCAAGCCAAGGCTGATGTGGACCGGTGTGTGACCCATCGCTGTGACCTAAAATACTGGTGTGTGGACTGTGGAACTGCTCTCTGCAAAAAGTGCACCAAGAAAGGCCGTCATTCACGGCATCAATTTGAGCTGATTGACGAGTTTCTAGATAAAATTGAAAGTGTGCCTGACGTGAAAGAGAATGTTTGCTCGCAGCTGAAGGGTAAACTAGACTGCATTTCATCATATGGGGCAGCACAAGAAGAGGTCTTGAAGTTGATCAAGAAAGCAAAATCTGTGGAAGCTAAAATTTCACAAGAGAGGGACTTGCTGGTCTCCAAAAGAGATGCTCTTGTTCGTGACCTGGAAGTTTGGGATGGATGTGGAAAGATACCTGCATCTGACGAAGAAAAGCGGCAGTGCTTCAGAGGCATAGTAGCTCGCTTGAAGGACCTGGACACTCGACCTGAACGTGAAGACCAAGAGCTGGAGGAACTCAAAGCTCGAATGCTAGAATTGAACGAATACATGGCAGCTTTGGAGGTGAGAAACTAAATTAAATTCTCCATTTTTCATTAAATTACAATTGGTATACCTACATTTGGAAACTAATTATAGATTGAGGATATTTTTTGAAATTTAAAGGGCTGTATTTTCACCACTACAGCATGGAGCATTAAACAAATTTTATATAGTCATATTAGGTCTTATTATTGGCCAAACAGTTGAGATATTCTTCATCACAACTGCATAACTGAAATGCTTGCAATAGATATTAATGCTGATGTATGCTCCTAGATTCTTTCATTCTATTGGTGTGAAATAGACGGATATTTGCAGATAAAAATCTATGCTTGATCATCTGATATAGCTGTCTGTCTATGTAGCAAGAAAAATTTTTCTTTTGTATGTCTACTAAAGAGAACCTCAAGGGTGATGTCCAGGAGAGTCCCAGTTTAAAACTAGCTTTTTGATATTAATAATTAGTTTCTAATGAGATTCACTATATTTACAATTCATTGTTCTGTTCACAGGTCTGTAAGTCTGAAATGATTTTTAGTCTAATTTTATTACAAAAATGTCAACTAATATGAGCACACAGGAAGTAAATTTCCTGGTTTACTCCATGTTCATTGATGAACTTTAGTTGTGCCAGCATATTGAATTTAGCACATACTCAGCTTGTATCAGCACTATTTAAGTAGCTATTATTCTTTATATTTTAATTATAAAATGACTGAATAAAATATTGTAATTGTAATGAGGAATCATTATAGGATAATGTTATGTAGAACCAATTAATAATACACAAATAAATTAAGCTGTTTTATTTCAAAGCATTTATGTACTTACCCTGTGCATTTGCAGCTGAAAGTTGATCTCCCACAAGCTCTGTCATCAAACACAGCCCAGAAGAAGTCCCCTCGCCGTACCCGCCGCACCGGCCGAGCTGCAGCGCTCGCTCAGCAGCAAGAAGAGACCGAGTACATCGGCCCCAAGTCCCCTAACATCAAAGTCGTGTCGACTCCTGCTGACCCCATACGGCGGCTGCAAGAGCTGCTCATGGGACTGGGGGATGCATGCACGGGCGTCATGCATGTGGTGCCTCTGGACTTCTTCTATGGCCTGCAGGGGGCAAGGAAGAGGAATTTGTTGCCTTTCATAGAGAAGCATGGGTAAGGCCTTGCGTTACACTAATTTGTTTAGCTTTTTTACTGGTGTATTTATAATTATCCATCATTTAGGCTGCCCAAATGCAGGTAATGCCGCCTGAAAGATGATGATTGGCTGAGTGGCGAAGAAGTTACTCTCTATGTTTAGTTAAGGAATCAGTGAAGTGGACTGAAATGCAGGAGTGGCCCAATGGTATGGGGTTTACAGGGAGCATTGCTCTATGTTTTATAAAATTTGGAGCATTTGGTGGCCCAAAAGGGAAATCGAGTTGTAGTTTATAAAAGTTCACTCTGAGATTAAACAAGTTGGGCATATTCAGTTACTGCAATTGTTCTGACGCCGGTGGGTGAGAGCGTCTATTGTACCTACTTGATGACTTGACTTCTGTGTAGCTAGTTACAGTAGTGGTGTCATGTGAACTCTCTATTATTGAATGCTTAGTGTCCCGAGAGTGATGTTAAAAATATTACATTATGCTCTTCATTTTATGATGTTATATTTTCAAGTTCTGGATGGAAATAAGTAGCCAGACACCTATTCTGAACATATAATAGATAAACGTTACCTTATAAAAATTTCGATTGTTGCAAAATAAATTGGACATCAAATGGTAAATTATACTAGTTAGTCTAAATTGTACACAGGATTATAACTATTGCGCTGCATTTATTAGTAGTGTTTCGGTATCAGTAATTTAGATGAACGTGCATGCGATTTAGTACTCTAATATGCATTGAAGAGCAACTCAAATACTACGTAGAACATTCTTGCACCTTTCATAGTGATTAGAAGTTACTCCAATTTTGATAAATGAAACCAGCCACTGGTGCATGCGTGGATTTGCGAACAAGTACAGGTATATCATGGCCATCATAACTGATCATTTCGAATACCTTTCAGGGAGAAGCTCCAAACTTTCTTTGGCTCCCCTGCCGAGCTTGCTGCTGTGTGTAGGGTTGGTCGTCCTGTCCTCGTGGGGGTGCGCCTCTCCAAACTGAACGACATTGAGCGAGCGGCGTCGTTGGCTGTCAGACCACTTCGTAAGTGTGCTGCTGGAGCTGTGAAATACACACGTCTGAGCCCGGAGAAAATGCTTCTTTGACTGCCATGCTTCTGTTCTTCTGTTTCTATGCATCAGAGAAAAAATTTAGACTCCGCACCAAACTCCTCGTTCCAGGAAAGGCCTGGAACTCGATGCAATGATGGACCGCAGTCCAAAAGATATCCATGAGTTTTTTGTTTCATTGAATGAGCGATTTTTTAAAGCATCAGGAGCAAAAGGAATTTGCAACCAGTAATTAAAAAGGTACCTGCTCACTTTCAATGCTTAAGATTCTGTTAGTCAATCAGCAGAAAGAATGAATTGTGAGCATTGATACCTAAACTTGACTATCTTCAGTTAAGGTTATACATTTCTAGAGCTTATTTCTAGATGCCTATTAGAAACATTTTTGCATCGATTTCAAGAAGCTATGAAGTGAGATAGTGTAACTGCAAGTTGAACTTCTTGAATCTGGCAACTTTTGAACCTGAAGTTTAGCAAACCCAAACCTAGCTTCTGCCACCCTTTCTTTAGGGCACCAAATAAGATTACTGTGTTCCTGCTGCCTGAAGTGGGAATTATTTTTGAACCGTTGAAGTACCTTTTCCATTCTTAGGAATGATTTCAGGTGTTGATGAATTGCAGAATTCTAGATTTACGATGTTTGTTCTGTATATATTTCGCTGATGGATTTACCTGTTCAAGCATGTGGACTTGATGAACACCTCACACTCTTGGAATAACAACTGGTCTCAAGTTCGGTTACAGACGAGGTAACAGCTGGAATAACGAGCTCGCATAAACGATTTTTCCGTGATGTTAACCGGGATACGATAGCAATACTGGGGTCACATGTGTACCTCGGTCCCTTCCCACGTCACCTGAAATGCAGAGGGTCCAGCGTTCAATAAAGAACGCTTCTTCACTTGGGCTGCACTAGCGTTTCCATTCTGTGTTTCGATGACGTCTTTGTAAATGTTTTATCCTTTACAGGTTAAGGTCATACCTAAGCACGGAGTGTTCTAATGTTCTCACAGTGGCATAGTGCTGCAAGCTTTCGACTTGCAACTTACGGTGATGCCTGGACATTGTTACGAGTCAGTGTCTTGTTTCAGGTTACCAACCAAATTCTAAGATGCCAGTCAACTCCAAAAAGTTACCGTGGAGCCAATTCATTCTTCCTCACGTGTTTCCCGTGGATGTAATAGTTTTGGGATCCGTTATTTTATGTTCTAAGTTTGTTCAGAGAACGAATTGTATCTGTTAGCCGCGGTAATTACTGTGATCTTATTGTTGTTGGCTCTCTGATGCCATAATGTGATCGTCCCACTGCAGTTAGCGTTCCTTCCCAATGATCCGTTTCAGACTCGCAAAACATAGCTCAGCTCCGTCTCCCCTTACGGGACAACTTGAGCTCATTAAGGTCTCGCTCTGCTGTAGCTAGCGTCCCAGTTTCGCGGTTTGACTGTTGAAAACCATACCCTAGCACTCTCTCCTCTCACTGAGCTGCCGTTGGCTCGTGTTCATAATTTTTCTTTCTTTGCTTGAAAATAATACTTTGGTACTGCCTTCACTTACCGACCAACTTGTGCTGAAGGCTTTCTGTCGGCGCGCAGATGTGAGCTGCCTTCGCAGCCTGCCCGCAGCTGCTGGGGAGCTGCTGCTGCAGCTGGGGTGGGCACCCTCGCACTGGCACACCCCTGACCTGCAGGACGATGACTTGGAGTGGCTTCACTCTGTTGCTAAGCCCTGTACTGTTGTGTGCAGGTGTGTCTCGAGCTCTGCTTTGTTTTGTGCTGCTCTGTAACAGACGAGAATGTGTGGAGGGGCCTAAAATTTATAGTCAGATGAATTAGCAAATATCACTAACACAACTGACTGCCCAAAATTTATCGGTTAATGCCCAATTTTTCTCAAAATGTCTATTACATATAGTATGTTCGTCTGTAATTGGCTCTCATAACTCCCGAACTTGAACATTTGTTTCAAATTAGCTCCCAAAGTTGACGTACTGTGCTGAGCACCCATGAAGTTAGTGAGCTTTTTCGTACACCTTCACCTTTATTTTTCTCCAGGGTGACGCTTTAGAAAATTTAATTCCATAATCGTATTCATCATTTTAGCAAGTTTGGTTTGATTTAAAAATTGTGATGTCCAAATGATATCGTATGAACCTTGAAAATAGAAATTCTGAATGAGTATTTGATTAAGCCTCTGCTGTAGGGCAGCGTTAATCTAAATGTATATTTTCGATTTTTTCGATGCTACGAAAGAAACTGGAGAAGTCTGATCTCTAACCTATTGAAAATAAAAATTTCTGAATTTTCCATTGAAGCATTGTATTGCCTATTGTATCTCCAATAAAATCCTTGTGTTGCTGATGTGTGCAGGCCGGAACTGTACCTGCCAAGATGCCATCTGAGCACAGAGGGCGTCCAGAAGCTGCTCGAGAAGCAGTGGGGCTGTGGCAGCCCCCGCCTCACCCTCGTCTTTGAGAACGACTACTGCGACTCCAAGTCCCAGCTGGAGGCGCTCGCTCGTCAGAAGGACGTGGTCGTCAAGTTCAAGTGCTGCAAGGACTGGGTGGTCTGAATCATCTACCTCATCGTGAACAACGCATCGCTTGAACGGCGGCACACCAGTGTGACCCAAGCAAGAGAGCCCTAACTCGATTCAAGGTCTAAGGACTTTCATTTCGTGCAGAGTGAATGGTGCTGTGTGTGTTTGATTTTGCTGGGTGTGGTGAGTATATTGTTATACTTCCTGCGTGGAGTGACGTCTGCAGGTACCGTGTGGACGAGTTTCAGAATTTGTTTCAAAGCTTCATCTGGTGTGTTACTAATCGAGCGGCGATAATGCGTACCAACGTGTGCTAGACAACGATCCCAAAGGAGTCTTGTGATCGTGCTTTTTGCATGTATGATGTGAGCTGAAGAATGTTGGTCGAGTTTGTATGTTACTCAGTTTGCAAAGAAGTGAGCTTAACTAATATAGCTGTATTTCTTTATGTGGTTTTATAGGCCTTTTTAATCCTCACCTTCGTTTTGACTTCTTTTGCTCATCAAAGAATGAATGAGTCTTCTAGAAGTAAGCCTCATTACTCTACTTTGCGATAAATAAAGCGTTTGTTTGGTAGACAGTATCCAAAAACATGTAATTATTAGCAATAAGGAAGCAATTACTCTGTCCATGAAAATTCTTTAGCCTTCATGTGATTCGTGTGGGATGTGACGTGATTTTACTGTATATTGGTGATCCTCAGGTTGGTCTCTGTATTTCTGCACTCTTAAAGCAATCTACATGTTCTTGTATCTACAGTATATTTTGGCTATGTTTTTGTAGCTAATTCTGTGTCATTTCGTCAAGCCTGAGCACCACCGTTTTGCATGCTGTATTAATAATTTTCCATAACCAGGCTATATGGACTGGTCTATGCACCGCTACCCCGTCTAGCTTTAGTAGCAGAACATGAGTAATTCTACGTAATTTTGGCCGCTTTAAGTGTAGGTATCGACGCTGTAAAGTTGATTATATTGTTGACGGACGGAGGGAAGGGGGAGGGGGCAATACGTTAGACTTCTTCTTCTTGTTTCTGTTTAGTGAGGACTCCGGTAAGTTAGACTTGATATCAATGGATCCTTGCATTATACAGGTAATGATCGATGTTACGGTAGTGGTCGCACTGCAGAGCCCTGATGTCAGGCTCTTCAGTTTATTTCTGCATGCGCTGCCGGTACGCGTATGAAAAATTTTCAGGAAGTCACGTCGTCTGAGATTGTCTGACCCTTGTACCTCTGTGCATAGTGAAATAATAATACTATTATTGTTCTCTTCAGGAGAGAAGCTTGATCAACGCTGTGCACCTTGAGCGTATGCAGTGGAACTTCGACTAGCGAAAAACTCGGCAAAAGGACAAAAATGTGTTAGAAAACTCGTCTTCCCTTACGAATTAAGCAATTCTAGTCGTAAGTCGAAGTTAATTCTTGAATGTAAACGAATTTCCTAACACATATTTCTTCGCATGTCGAGTTTTTTGTGAGTGGAGGGGTGTTAGAAAGTCAAAGTTCCAGTGTAAGAGAATATTCTCTGCTTTCAATGCCAGCCTCGCTACTCTCGCGAGGGAGGCAAAGTTCCTAGTTTAGGATTGTTTTGAATGTGTTCAAGCCATTCAATCTGATCATTCATAAGCCATGACTATTGGATTGAAAAGTTGGTGATGTACCGTACCAGACTGTACGGTCTTTCATAATTAGTGTCGGAAGTTTTTACCTTTCATTCGTTCGATTGATGTTCATGGGAGACTAATTTCGTAAAACGTTAACAATAGACTTTTACGATTTGTATTGATAATTCATTTAATATACTTGGACATCTTTCCGAAATACGTATCATTCTCGAACAATTCTCACACCTGAAGCTACTCAACAAATTTGCCATGTAAACTCAAAAATGAACGTGAAACAGAATGAAGCTGCAAATGAACCTAAACTCAAAAATAAAACTCATGCGATGCCATTATTGTAAAGGCAGATAACACCCAAACGTTCAGGACCAGTAAGAGGAATTAATACTTCTTCAAAGTAGCATACCTCTCCTGAGCGCTACTGTTGAGATCGCCTGTGTTAACTGCGGTTTTAAATTTACGTAATAGTGATAATAATATTGATTATCATTATTATTTATTTATTGTAGTTGACATTTTCCTCCGCTTAAGTTTTTTCATTGACTATTTTCTTGTGTTCTGTTGTGTTTTGTTCAGTGTTTGATGAATTTTCCTGTTGCGCGAGTGCTGGTGTCTGGCACTAGTCCTCCGTGTTACCAGCCCTAGTGCCTGGAGCGTTGGTCTCGGAAGTACTAGGTCATTATTTTACGACGTGGTCTGTGCACAAGTTTTGCAGTTTTTATAATAAATAATAAATTTGGGTTGGTTTTTTACACTACTGTAAGGTTACCTCAGATGTGAATAGACTTTCAGGATCGGGACTTCTATCTTTCGTGCTTATTTTGTTTCTTTCCGTTTCCATGCCTTTCGCTGATTATTCTCTATATTTTTTTCCTCATTTTTTTTAACTTGCTGTTTCTATGCAGTGGGATCTTGTGAGGGAAAGGACCTTGTGCATAAATTCCCCGTTCTCTTAAGTCCATACTAAATGGTCCTTACTCTTTCGGTGCGAGATGGTCAGAGTTACTGAAGCGCTACTGTCTTTATTACTTCCACTTCTTATCTTGTACACCTGTTGAACAACGGAAAAGTGACTGCGCCTGATAAGCGACGCTTCTTTGTCTCTGGTCCCCACCCTTGTGAACTAAGCTAACGATGGCAACTATTAATATCTCGCAGGTTCAAATTGTGTAATTCGTTGCGGTGTCGGTTTACTTGAAGCACTTGTGTTCAGAGTGTGTGCGTGGAAGTTCAGAAGTGTGCGGTCAGATTTGATGATCTGTGTGGCCGTCAAGAGCGCTACCGTACAGGCTACTCGTACGTTATGCCGCGCATAGACATATTCGTCCATGTAGCCCTTAATTTAATTTATTTAATGATCTATATAATCGTCCGGTTAGCCTTAAGTCCTTTATGATTAAGCTGAAGAATTTGTGTGCAGCCTTAATTTATAAAGCGCTGTATGTATAGTCATCCCGTTAGCCAGTTCATTGTTTGAAAAAGTTTAGGCAATCCAGATGATTCGCATCGTCGTACTGCTGCCATAACGATGTGGTACGAAGGTGCATTTGTCGACTAACATGTTTTGTTGTCTTTTTTTTGTTGTTGTCCTGGTTATTTAATGCGGCTTTCAGACCTTAAAATAGAGAGGATTGACGAGCTGGTCGCTCGAGCTGCTTGGACGACCCATACAACCAGGTGACCTACTTCTGAACATTAAACTTTGCTTTGTTTCCTACCGTTTGTTTAATTTTCCTCTACGAAGTGACTTTTCGATATGGCTTTCAACCACGATGAAAGTTCTTTAGCTTCTTTATTGATTCATTTTTGTACAAATTGTGAAAAAGGTTAACTAAAACCTTTAAAATTTTTGAAGAAAATTCTTGTCAGACGGTGTCGGATAAGCCATGGCAATAGATTTATGTTAGTTAGGTTTGTGTCTACCAGGCTATGAGGGCTGGCGTCCACAGGAGAGCGATGATAGGTTACCTCAGCTTTAGCTAGGCCTTTGGGACTTCTGTCTTTAGTGTCCACTTTACTTATTCCTATTTTCATGCTTTATTTATTGATCGTTCTTCGTTTTCTCAATCTTCTTTCTTAACGCGTTGTTTTTATGCCTAGGGTATCCCGTATGAGAACACATGCGGATGGATTCCTTGTATTCTCACTCTCCTTTCATAACGTGTTGTTTCTATGCCTAGGGGATCCCGTATGGGAACACACCTGCGCATAGATTCCACATATTCTAAAATCCATAGTACCAGTAGTAATAGTGATAGCAGTGCCTCAGTAACTGACTATCTCGCACCGAAGGGAAGAGACCGTTCAGAATGGACTTCGGAAAACGGGGAATCTATGCGCAAAGTGTGTTCGCACACAAGATCCCCTGCACATAGAAACAGCATGTTAAGAAGGAAGGGCAAGAAAAGGTAAAGAATAATCGGCGAAGATGCGTTGAAAATGGAAAAAAGTCAATATCGTAAATAATGAAAATCAGATATTGGATACTTCATAGCTTATTAAAGCAAAATTCTGAAAATAGTGCAGTAAACTACTGATGAGAGCCTTTGTATTGTATCTGACCCGTCCAGACCGGCAGCGTTTATGAATCAAGCACCAATGGCAGTTTTGAAAAATTAATTCAGCTCCTGACCTGCATTACTGCACCTCACTCGAATGAATTGAGGCCAGGAACGAGAAGAGAATATTCTTCCTCGCAAAATGAGAGAACAGGATCGTGAGAGAACATTACCCTGGGCGCTTCAGCAATTTTCGGAACGGAAACGGCGGAAGAAAAACTCTCAGGGTGTTGAGGGCTGGCTCTTGGTCACGCCGAAACCGAGGCGCGCTTGCATCGTAGAGCCGATCTAAAGCTGCAAAGACGCCGTTGATTTGTTGCTGCAAATTAGTGTTAACCATCCCACCATCACCTGCTTAGCACATTTCGTTCAATTTGCTAAATTGCTTATAGCGAAATACTCCTAACAGCTCTGTGCCTACTGGAGGGCTCTAGAAGAGCCGTAACCTCTCTGTAAACTCCTACTTAACCTGTTTTTCTTGAGTTACAAACTCAAGTTACGAGGAAATGAATCTGACAGAGGGGGGAAAAAATTAGGAAGACAACAAATTGAATAAGCTACTGAGGCTGGCTGCAATTTTATTTCTGAACATAGCTATTCTCATAGGCTTCATTTTAAAAACAATTAGAGCTCTCTAGGTGGAATAGGCGAAGAATGAGTCATTTAAAAATATAGGATCGGTCTCCCCCTTTCCCCACCGTCAGAGTAAAGGAATAAAAAGTATCGTTTCACAGAACCACTGCCATAAGCTCCATTTTGAAAGCAATTTGAGATCAATTAGGCTGAAAAATGCACCGCAGGACCAAGAAAGGGGTCATACATGTTTACGGGGGTATTGCCCTTTTACGTGGGGAGACAAGTACGGGAATTAATACATACATGTGCATACGAAAAAAGTTACGAGCTTTCGTTTGCAACTAATTTGAGTTCTCTAAATGGAATGGGTAAAAAGTGAGAGGGATTTCAAAATTTGGAGGTTGGTCCCCTCCCCCGCACCTAGGATGAGAGGAAAAAAAATCGCATGCAGTAACTGAGCTAGGTATTTTGATAAGTTCAATGATAACCAATTTGAGGTGTCTAGGCGCATTATGTAAAATATGAGGCAGGAGACAAAAATAACCTTTATTAATTCCAATACATTTTACCGTTTGGTTGTAAACGCCTTACAACTACTGGTGAGGTAGGGGAATGTGAGGAATGTGTGGTTTAAACTTCCTTTTCCAAGGGAAGTACTCCGCAGTCACGTGAAATGCCTTTCAGAGCCGAGTATCGAACTCAAGTCCTTTTGGTTACGAGACCACCACGCCACCACTAGGCCACGGAGCCCACAAATTGCTTGCAAATGAAAGCTCGTAACTTTTTCTATGCGAACATGCACTAATAAAGCTCCTCATTTGCCCAAAAAAATAGGAGTTATACAAGCGGGGAGGGGGATGGAGAGATCGCACCCTATTCGAGCTGGGCAGGTGGGAGAGGGGGGAAGACAAGGGAGGAACTTTATCAGTGCATGTTTGCAAGGAAAAAGTTACGAGCTTTTATTTGCAAGTAATTTGAAGTTTTAGGTGAAATGGGTGAGAAATGAAAGGTAAAAGAAATTATTTCTTTGACCTAGGTTTTTCTTTGCATTTTAATTCCGAAGCCGAATATCGGTGTCGCAAAACAACACTGCTGTCATTCACGTTGTGTTAAGAAATTTATGTCTGTAATTTTTTTAACTGATTTAATTACTAATGGTAAGAAATTGTTTGAATAAGGAAGCTTTTCACTTCATTCATTAACGGAGGGTACCAGAACACAATACCATTCAAATGTATCGTGTT
This sequence comes from Orchestia grillus, assembly GCA_014899125.1. Taxonomy (NCBI): domain Eukaryota; kingdom Metazoa; phylum Arthropoda; class Malacostraca; order Amphipoda; family Talitridae; genus Orchestia; species Orchestia grillus. Next base: position 11,590 of record VOMN01023302.1, on the reverse strand, counting down.
CAGAATTAAAACTCTTATGAAAATTAGGGTAGTTTCAAATCAAGAAGACAATTCAAATTTTAATTTAAAAATGTAGGTGTTCCCATTTTGCAACATCGTTCCAAACGTGTCATAACTCGTTTCGTCGATGGTTTGTAGTTTGTACTTCGTAGTACCGTTCATTGACTTCGTTTCGACCACGGTAAGGACTTAAAAGCTTAAAAGTCTGGACGAAATCGTAGTTTTATGATATCTGTTGTGTTGTAAACTGAGTAGTATTGCAGATACCAGGAAGCTGCAGTGCTGCTGCACTACCTGCAAGTTCCCAGGTCGGACTGTTCAACATAGAACCACGGGCATTTGAATCCTCTGAATCATATCTGAAGAAGAAGGGCTGTATTGGTGAGCTTTAAGTTGCTTGCTATTTGGTCTTGCATTATAGTTTAAAAGAGAGATATCTCTTGCAGACTCTTTCCTTGGATAAGTGCATAGTCAATTATAGAATTGTATAGTGTAGATAACAGTCGTTTTGGATTTTTTAGTCGCTAGGCTAGAAGTCAAAAGGGTTGATTGCATTCAGATTATGTCATCAAATCCGATTTCATTCGTGTGATGTAACTAGGATAGATACTTTACTGTGCCTGGTCAGTTCATATTAGTTTCTTTTTAATTATGGTAATCAGTTGTGTAATATTTCATTTGATATGTGCGTGCATATTAAGTAAGACTAGTAAAATTCAAGTTTATATTCAAAGGCAATTAAGTTCAAGAAATAAAATCTAACTTCAACTCAAATTCTAAAGCTCAATTTATAAGTAATATTTATGTTGTACTCTTAACCATTATGACCAAAGCTGCTGTGTTGTTTTGAAAATTTGAATTGCTTTAAAAATTAGTATTTTTAGACATCAGGCAAATGAATGTTACTTCATAGTAGATAATTAAACTCATTTTGAAATTTTGGTTTATATTTACCCAATCATAGCTAACTGTGTAGAGTATTGTGTTCATTCTACAGCTGACATTTTAGTGTCATTGGACAGGAATTTTTTTTGAGGGGTGGAAATCTATTTTTGAAAAGTTCCAGTCCATAGAAAGAGTTATATTAAAAGATCTACAAAGCATTTCTATGCTAATATATCAGAATTTCACAAAGTCTACAAACATTTGGATCACATTTGACGCCTTTTTATCATGTGTGCATTGTATCAAATGAATAAAACAAACCTTTTCTAACCTAACCTTTTGTAATGTAATGTAATGTTACCCTAACATAATCTTAAACCCTAATTTACCTCCAACCTAACCTTAAGTAAATATTAACCTAAGTTTTGGTATCTAAACTTGGCTGTCTGCATTGTTGTGCTTAATATAATTATTTGTGTTACACATGGTAGAATGGTTTAGAAATCTAGGTAGCAACTTGAATGAATTATCCAAATCCTTAACTAGGACCACTAGGACCTTAAACTTGTGTCTTTACCTAGGTTTTTACTGTACTTTTATTTTCATGTATAACTAAATCTTTGTTGCTCTCAAATGAGTTATATTTCTCATTGATTTCTCAGCTTTGCTTGGCACTACCAGTAAATTTGTTTTTTTTTTATCATTGAATTTCAATTTGAAACTAATAATCGCTTCATTTAAAAACATATGACTGTACTTGATTGTTACTGGTATTATACCATTGCATTTTTATTTGTTTACTGAGTCACAAAAATACAGTTTTATTGATCAAGCAATTTTATTATCAGTAGATAGATAGCTACATTAGAAAAGAAGAAAGTAAGAAAAATCATTCATTTATTCCAAAATCAGTTGCATATAAAGGATGTTGCAAATTTGTTTTTCAGTTAGTAAGATAGCAATCTTAAAAATAAATGTGGATGTTGCATTGAGACTTCTATAGTTTTGTTTCTTATTTCTGTGGCCTATCATTGAGTGTGAAGGGATTAGTACCTCAAGCTAAACATTTCACAAAAAAACTAAATATTATCCACAAATATTCTATGACTTTTTATAAAGATCTGATACAACCATAGAATTACAGTTGAAAGATGGACTACAAAATGTAAAAGGAAAAGTATTGGCATTATATACATTTCTTATATAGGTTCATCCATTATTTTTCAAAAGAGAACTATTAATTAAAGTTTTAGATAAATACTACAATGATTATGATCACTGTATAAAATTAAGTAATCATGGTTTCTATTTTAGCCTCTAATTTTGTTATATGATGGTGTGAAAGCTGATATTATACTTCAAAGATGAGAAATGGAATCAGATTCAGATTATTGGGATTAATTAAAAACAAGTAAATTTTGAGTACAGTGTTCTATAAATTTAATTAAGAGTATCTACCTGTGTAACTAATTAATTTGTAAATAATCATTGTTATGAAGAGATTTGTCTAATTTTTTTTATTTTTTTAATCTGTTCACTCAAAAATATGTAACTTATTGCATACTCAATTTTGATTTTTGTAAGTATTGTGTTAATCCTGTGTGCCTGAGGAACTGTTTGAAAATGTTTCAGAATGCAAAAATCTTCAAGTGTTTTCAAGGGCAGACTAATTTTTGCATGCATGTAAACCATATTTATGTTTTTCAATTACATAAGTGCATATTTTTTTTCTAGAGTTTCAATGAAATATCTAAGATTGTCCCAATTAACATTTATTCTTTTGTTTCAAATTGTCTCATTCTTTCAAAACTAATTTCAAAAATTGGTATATAATCACTCTTCCTACAATTTTTGATAAAAAACTAAAAGAAATATAGTATAATAGGTTAGCTGTATATTGGTGCTTCACAAGAATCTGTTGTTCCTGAAAATATTTGATAAAATAGCATAGCATAGCAAAGGTCAGCACAAGTGAACTTAGGCCTGTCATGGAGTCTACTTTGAAAGCTGACGCGTTTGGTCAATGGTTTATTCAGCAATATCCATCTTGTCCCCGACTAGATCCAGTTTACACTTTCTCTTTCTGAATGCCTTCTGATCAAGTAAAATTGAGTGGGAGGTGCCACTGGACTATATCAACATGCACACATGTGCTATTCAAATCTATTCTTGAAGGCATCTGGACTTGACACTTGAGCAAATTAATAAACTGGGTTGTGAGAAAAATGACTAAAACAGTGATGGTAGTAGTCATGCTACAAGATTAAGAAATTCAAAATATATAGGCTTTTAAATTTATATATCATGAATCCTTTTTTATTACATAATTGTTTTTACAGTAAAAAATCTCTGCTCAATTGAGTGGGTGGGTTTTTACTTCAATATATGTTTGATTTCACTCAGCATTTAAGTCATTTTGCAATTGAATGCCTTATTTGGGATGTGAGAATGATAGTCTATTTCATTGTTGCTTATTTTGGGCTAGAATTGAATTTGATATTTTATTTTCTCTCCAGCAACTATCCAAGTACATACTCTGAAAGATGGAAGAGGCTTTTGCACAACTCCGTTTGGAAGCCTCAACAAAAGATTTACGCACTGCCATCGAGACTCTCATTGAGATCTTCCGCAATGTTCATCAAAATCCAACTGCAGAGAAGTTTAGGTCAGCAATTGTCTAGAGTTTTGTTGGCTTCACTCCTATGAATGGTGTTATTCCCTTTCCCCTATTTTCCTGTAGCGAATAAGAACTTGCATAGCAAATATTCTTCTTGTATTTTAATCTCATTCAAGTAGAATTTAAGTTGTACTCTGTCCAAGCAATTGGGAAAAATGTTTCATTGACACTGACGGGTAACTTGATAAGAAAATATCAACGTTCATTTTTGCTGTCTTTATTAGTAGCTAATGATGGATGTTATTTGTTCAGTGTTTTAGACTTGATTTCTAGTATCTACCACTTTCTGAACATTTTTCTTGAATGACTAAGGAGATGCTGTATTTTAATTGTTTTTCATAGGCTTGTGATATACTAATAGAAGATATGCTATAATGATAAATTTTCTGTTAATATGTTGTGTGATACTATATATTTGAAAGAATTTTCCTATGGGTGTATTTCTTTAATGATTTTATCTCATTTTTTATAGGAAAATTCGAACCACAAACGTCACTGTAATTGAAAAATTTTGGAGGTTTGAAGGTGCACGAACTCTCTTGCTGCTTGTGGGATGGAGAACGGAAGGAGTAAACCTAGTTTTAGATCCTGACATTGACATTGCAGAAGTGCTTAAATTTCTCCTGGAAAACAGGTGAGTCACATATGTCTTCTTCAATGATGCTATTTATTTTGTAGTGACTGGAAATTTATTTGATTATAAGCAGTTAATTCAATTTATTCTGTTCATGTTGATTTATTTTCATTTCAGGTTTGTGAGGCCTTCCGAGCGAGAGTGGGTTGCAGAAACAAAACAGATCATAATGAACCCCGAGAAGGAACGTGAATTACAACTCAGGGCTGATGCCTTGAAGAAGAAGGAGAGGGATATGGAAGAGCTACAAAAGGATATGGTGAGTTAACTCATGCTAACTTCTTGTGTGCTCAAGGTGAAATCGATATGATGTTGAAGAAAGAACTGGGAAAACTGGTATTTATTTACTTTTGAACAATTAGAAAAGTGTTTGAAGCACTATAATTTGCGAATAAATGTGATTCATCAATATTGAGCTTTGCATGATAGAATCTAATAATTTTCTTTGCTTGAATTTTCATTAAGCCGCTCAGTTTTGATATCCACAAGGCCTTCACTTGAATTAATTTCTTGTAAATCTGACATTGAATTGCAGAACTTTGTGGTTGGCTTATTGATATTACATCTTCTAATTGTATAAGAAAGCTCACATTTGATATAGTTCTTAACACTTTGCCTCCGATCTTCTAATTGTATCAGAAAGCTCACATTTGATATAGTTCTTAACACTTTGCCCCCGACGAGGGCAATGTATGGTACACGCGATCATTTTACCTAACCTTATGTAATCAAAGCACTATCAGTATGAATACAAATTTTCAAGTTTTCGTCAAATGTGTGTTCATCAATCGAAGTAGCCAGTTCTGATTAGAAAGAAAATTAACAGAGTAACCAAATTTGTAAAAATGAAATTCTAACTTACACATTCGCAACGGAGATATTGGTCGACATTAAATTTTACCTGTATGGTTGTGTTTACCTCTCACAACCGTCGCTAGTGATATTTAAGCTGAATTGCAGCAACCACAATTGGATACAGTGAGAGGAGCTTGAGCTGAAAAGTTTTCATTTTACAGGATGAACGGAAGGCAATAGCGGCGAGCATCATAGCTGAGCACCGCAATGATATGGAGAAGAGAAAAATCCATCGTAGGGCGGGCCAAACGGAGACCTTGGGCAGTCCCTCTACAGCACTCGCCCTGACTGAGCCTAGACCCTCTGCTCCTGCCTCTGCCCGCGTGCTTGCATTGTCTGCGCCGCCAGATTCGTCAAGCTACCACAGCTAGAAAAAAGGCCCTGCGTTTTTTTGCGTGTTTATGTGTGTACGTAGATTGGTATCATGTGATAGTCCCCTCTAGGACTACGTAGAAAGCAATCCTCTTTTTTAGTTAATTTGATTATTGATATTTCTTCTACTTACAGTGTCTTACGTCACACTATATTTCCCCGTTTTTGTTCACAAGAAATTCCTTTTTTGATCGTTGTTGGCATTTTCTTCAAATTAGTGGTTCTGTATCGTACCCGTTTTGCATTAGATTTACCCTAGGCCATGACTCGGTGACAGGACAGTGCGGAGTGCGGGTGCCCGGGAGTGTGCAAGGAGTAAGAATAGTAAGAAACGAGGCGTTTTCTGCAAAGCGAGGCNCAGGGTACAGTTTTGTTGTACAGAGCTCAAGCAAAGGATTACTCGAGTATAGTTTGCATGATATTGTGATCGGATGTTCTAAAGTGACGGACTTGTACTCTCTTATTCCCTATGGTTTGCGAATTTGGCAAGAAATGACATTCACGAGTGTATTTTTTACTTTCGACGTAGGTATTACAGTGGAAGCCAGCTATCGTATTCTCTATTGCTCGAAAACATTACAGAATTTCTGTTGATTCTCGTGTCATTTGTTGTATTTATTGGCCTCTTCCTTATGCTGTCTTTTGTTGTATTTATTGGCCTCTTCCTTATGCTGTCTTTTGTTGATCTATGTGTGTTTACTGTCTCTTCTCGTTCTTTATATTTTGAAGATACTCTTATTATAGTTTTGGCTTTTGAACGTCGCAGAAATCTTTCGTTTTGAACGTATTGGAGATGAACGATGTTCAACACGGACATTTCGGCTGTGTGACTGGCTCTGTTTTAACAAGTGAGGCCCTCCGAACTGAACATGCTGATGCGCCTTTATTTGAAAATGACCGAGAACGCGTCTAAAAATTTATTTGTCTTCCGATTGCGATTCTGCGGAAACTATTACAGCTAATGAGTTGCTGTTTGTCTTGCCTACGTTTCGAGAGCTTTGACCTCGCCTACCACCTACCCACCAAGCTGCACATAAAGGGAAGTGTGGGATAGTACTCTCCATGAAATCTAGAGATGGCACATCGGCGTGTCCAGCACGCGGGGGCCTCGTGTGTATGGCGCGTTTTTCGTATTATTTCATCGGCGTATGCACAGCAATAAATTCTCTTGTTATCAGAACCTAATTAGTCTAGGAAGTTCTAATTTTGAATTGTTATTGTCATTAAAGTTTTCCCGCATTGTGGTAATATGGTTTTATAGAAAATTCTTGTTCGGTTAGTGAATTTATTTTGAAAATGTACTACTTCATTCAGCAAAATGTTTCATTGGTGTCGAAATTCCATGGTCTTGATTCAGCGTGCATTTTTTTGTTGACTGAAATGCACATTTGCATTTTGTGCATTTTTTAACCGGAAGAAGCTGTAAATCATGTAGCTAACTTCTCTGCATATTTGCATCCAATGTAAGGCGTTCCCGTTGGAAGCGCAAAAATTAAGTTGAGCTTGGAGCTGAACCAAAAGTGTCAGAGTTGAACCTTGCGTGAATTGATGCAATGACGAATTAAAAAGCCGTCATTTTGCTTCCTGAAATGCGATGCGAATTGAGCAGTGAGTGCGAGTTCAGTTTTGTGTTTAGAAGAATTTTTTATTGCTCATGGTTTGTTTTTATCCTTCTCTCGAGCAACCGCATTGGGGTTTTGTGGTGTATTCTTTTAGCGGGCAAGTCATTTTAGTGATAGTGAAGAGCTCTTTGGTATAAGATTTTGAGTCATCTGTAGCTATTGTGTATGCTAAATACGTGTTCCAAAATTTCATCCAAAAGATGATATTGTAATTTTCATGGTGAAATTTTGTTCATGCTTCTACCTTGTAAAGAATAGACAATTTTTATGTTGAAACTGTTCAACAGCGCTGTATTGACTCGCCCGCTATAGGGTTGAAGTGCGCAGGTTATCGTGATTTTGCCATTGCAGCGTCGGCGGGTTTTTCTCATAAAAGCGCTGATTGGAACTGTTATCTTTCCTTATTTATAGATGTCTTGTTTTTCTCGTGAGAGCGCTGACGGAACTGTTATCCTTTCTTGTTTATGGATGTCTTGTTTGTTTATCGTTGATTTTGTTGAATTGTGGCATTTATCTTCACCCTGTCATGCTGTATTCGGGTATCTTACTAATGGATGATATATACGCTTATGTATATATATGTATATGAACGGTTCTGTCCCCGTAATAGTTTCATGTTCCTTCACGTATTAAAAATCGTATATAAAATTATAAAATCATATGTATACGACTAACTCAAATGCTACTTTACAACTGCATGCATCGCTCTATTGTTACGTTTCTTTGAGGAAGCTTTCGATAGTTGTGATTCACCGTGAGGATCGTTAAATGTGACCGTTACAGACGATATTTCCTACAAAACAGTTCTAGAAGAAGGTACTGCGTGAGAGGTGACAGTGACTTCAAGAAATCGATTACGGATTTTCTTCACCTGTTTTACGTTCTTTTTTCAATTCGACTAATTGGCAGCTTCCGAACGAGTTTGTGTTGCTTTTTTGAGCGTGTGGTGAAGGAAATTTGTACGAATTGACTTTGGGATCATTTGCGTGATCTTGGGTGATGTATCATCTCAGTAGCGGTTAATTCTTCGAAGTTTGTTGAACGAATTTTTAATGAGTTTTAGGATTTTCAAGTTTTGAATCTTTAATTACCATAATTTGCCACTGGTTTAAAATAGCGTTTTTTTTTTCACGAGGACCGCTATCGAAGAGCACGTCATTCAAAGTATGTTACGAGACTGCTCTTTGTTGGTACCAGGTTGAATTATATTCATTGAGTAATTAAAAAATAGATTTCAGCAGTAAATATTTTCTTCATTTCTTGCGACGGTGGAGCTAGAGTAGTTCATGCCCTTCGTTTTGACTGTGTTGAGTGAGAGACCCGTCTGACGACGTAGGGGCCTGGGGTACAATTCCATTTACTTGAGTGTTTCAATAACATATTATACTGTATTTTCATTGCTGCATTCTCCCGCTTCTTTTACTTGATACGTCAGTGCTTTACCTGACACGCCCGTCACGGGGTGTAGCATAGGCAATAGTTAGGTTCGTCTATCGTATGCTAGAGAAGCGCGTCTCAAGGGGGCAGTGTTAGGGTACCTCAGTTATTTCTAGGCCTTCGGGACTTCTACCTTACGTAACCACTTTGCAGCATTCAAATTTTTTACACCTTCGCTCTATCATACTTGTTTTTTCTTCCTCTTCGTTTTTAATTTGCTGTTTCTACGCCCGGGGTGTCCTGTGTGGGAACATACCATGTGCATACCCGTTCTCTGTAGTCCATACTGAATGGTCACTTCTCTTCGCTCTCTTTAGATCACATTTCATGTAGATAGGGAGCTTTAAACTGACTCGTAATCTAATCTTATACATTGTTATCTTATGCGCTGCTTTCACTTCCGACGTCGCTTTTGTCTTGCACGTTTGCTAACTATGATATTTAACCCTTCACCCCGCACGGTTTCTGCAGATAACGCACAATTTTGAGATGACTATATTTGCTTGAGATCTACGAGTACATTTAAGAATGGTCGGTTGTACCGAGAGAGGTCAAGGAAGTACAAGTAAAATCGTGTGAAGTTTACTCTCCTCTTGTTTAGAATGGGATTTTTAACGAGTTCACTCGTCCAAAGTTTAAATATACGACTTCGGTAAGAACGAGTTAACGTGTTCTTTCTGGGTGAAGGATAGACTTCGTAAGTACCAACCAGCTCGAGCGATGCTGTGTACTCTATTCATTCCTCTCACATTAGCGCGGAAGTTTTCTTGGATGGGAAGGATATATGACTGTGATACTACTGTGACTACATGGATGCGAAACTACGTTTCTTAGGATTCAGTTAATGAAACTGCCTGCCATTATGTGTGTGACAGAAAATTATTAACAAATATTTTTGATATAGGTCATGTTCATATTTTAAAAGTGTAGTTTACTCTTCTCTTAACGTACAAACTTTCTTACATAGCATCAAGCGTGGTACGCAGGTCGAGTTTAGGGTTGTGAGTATCCAGTGCTACAATAATTTCATCAATCTAGTTTTAATAAAATTCCGTTATTTTCCCAAAGGAGTTTGTGATTATCGATAATTTGTTGCTTCGTGGAAAATAAGCTAGTTACTCTCCAGACACTCTAACACCAGATTTCAGTCGCGGGATAATCCGGGCAGTCAAAGAAAGAGCAAGTGCAATGTCGCCTATGTATATTGCGCGGGGCAGTCGCTCGCCTCCCTCTTTACGGTCTGAATTCTTTTCTCGCTGTAGCTGGTGCTACAGTTTACCTCATCTCGCTCGTTACCAGGTGTCATAGGGTGAGTTTTTAGCCCGTTAAAGTAGCGTAAACATTGATTTGACGGGTGGCTCCCGAGTTGCACCAGGAGGCAGTAAAGAGCTACCGCAGTCAGTTGAGGATCACTGTTTTACCCACCGCAATTGAAACTGAATTTTGGACTTGTCGTCTACGATGGCTTCTCTGAAGTCTTTTCTGTAAATTCTGCTGCCTGCACATGTTCGTTTGCTTGCTGAATCTATCTTGAAGTCTTGGAGCTTGTGGCCTTGAAAGAGATACGATTTAATTGGCCTCGTTACTTACTGAGATTTCAATTGTTTTCCATGACATTCTAATCAGAAAAACTTATTCACGAGAGTGGACTGTCATCTGGGGTCTCCAAATGTTTGTGTGATTCTATTAATTTATAATGCGAAGTTTATGAATGTGACATTGCGGCTAAAAGTCTACTTGCATTTTTGAGGCAAATTTTACTCGTGGTCTTCTTGACTAATATATTCTTTGCACATACGTTGGCAAAACATTGAATTTCGATTTTAATTTTGTGCCTAAGCCTATACTGTCGAAGGTATTGCTTTTTTCTCACGCATACAGTCGAGTAGTTTTTTTGGTAGACTAGAAAAGAGGTAGATGTGCGGATTACCTCCGCGACGTAGGAGCCGGTTAGTTCCTGTGCTGAGTAATGTTTTAGATATATTTTCTTTTTTCAATATTCTGTTTTAAGTTTGTAATTTTTTCGGATTTACATTATGCTTGTTTCCAACCGAATATAAGTTTGTGAAGTATGTACGCATGTTTCATTGCCCTTGCCTTGCTAACTGGGGAAATTTTGCTCACACTTGACTTTCGGCGCGATAAATGCCTCGCTACTGAAGCGCCAGTATCCCTTTTTCTACTACTACTACTACTTGCGGAAACTCCTAATCTGAAAGTTCTCACTCTCGCTGAGCCGTCCACCGTCTTGTCTCACTTACGGTATCATGAAACCAACAGATCCATAATTGTAAACCCGTTACGGCGAATCTTGTGTTTTTATGTATTTTTTCAAGCCCCCCCTTGATTTTCCTTACGCTGGCGGGGGTGGCAGCCGCGCCTCGTGTCAGTTATCCTGTCTAATTGCCAATTATCTTTCAAACTACCCTTCAAAAATTCTAATGGCCGATCGTGTAGTCAGGGAAACTGCGCATCTGTTCGAGCAGTTACTGGCTGGTGAGTAGGTCGCATAATACGCGTCAGTTGTGACCCGCCTGCTTGTACAGACACGAATGTATTGGATTGTGTTCTCATGAACCAGTTTTTAGAATAACTGTACCTCGTGTTCAAGTTACTGATCATGTAACAAGTTGTATTCAAAAAGTGGCTCAGACCAACTACGAAATGTACGAATGAATTAATACATATGGGCTTCACTATACTTTACACACGGCGTACACTCACGATGAGTAAGATTTGTTCCAACTATCAGTTTCAATAAATCATACAAATACCAACGTTAGTTTAATACTGGCTACGTAATACACGTAAAATGCATCTTCGTATCGTGTGGAAGACGTAACGAGAATATATCGGCGTTTTTATTTGTGCACTTGATACTTTTAAAACATATTTTATTAAACAGAAGTAAAGAAAAGGAAATACAAATGTTAAAACTTGCTGTTTGTAGGTCTGATACTTTTGAAACCTAGCGTCAAGCCTCTGCTGTACCATGCCTGAGATTTGGGTCTGGTTCACCTCTGAGGGGCACACGACAGGCAATAGGGTCTGGATTTCCAACGCACGCGATAGGGTCTGGTAAGCCTAAGGGGGCACTATTAGGTTACT
>VOMN01023301.1:0-11797 GCA_014899125.1 Orchestia grillus | reverse complement strand
ACTTGACTTATTTTAAATAGAAATTAAAAAGGTGTAGTATACAGTAATGCATCACTACAGAGAGGATCCAATTGATGAATCCTGAATGCAATATAAATAGGAACGGGCTGGTAGCTTTTTGATTGAGTCCGGGAAGGAAATTAGCTATCGGTGAACAATGTTAAATTGTTTTAGATGCGTGTCTGTGAAAAATTCTCTCATTGTTTTTGAATACATAGCTAACTTGACATTTAAACTTTTCCTTGAAACGGTAGCCCCGCCTCACTTGACACATGATGGTTATGGATGTTGGTGAGAGTGAGTCTAGTTATGAATTTTGGTGAGCGAAAGTGCGTAGTTATGATTGTTAGTGGGTGTGAGTGTAGATATGAATATTAGTGTGTGAGTATAGGTATGAATGTTAGTGTGTGAGTGTAGTTATGAATGTTAGTAAGTGTAGTTATGAATGTTGGTGAGTGTGAGTGTAGATATGAATATTAGTGTGTGAGTGTAGGTAAGAATGTTAGGGTGTGAGTGTAGCAGTGAATGTTGGCGAGTGTAATTTGTTGAGTGACTCAGCACTTGATTGGGCCCGTAATTGCACTAAGAAATGATAAGGCCAGCAAAAAAATGATAAGCCTTTACAGCAAAATAACGAAGAATGAATGAGTTTCGAATTATTTAAACTACAGTATTCTACAGGCGTGGGAGAATTGACGATTTGCTGAACACTGGTCGCGGCTATCGTATGTAAACTGTTAAGAAAACATATTTAAAAAATAAGAGCTATCCATCTACATCAATTGAAAAGACTACGAACAAGGAATTACTATCATGAATACTATTGTTTACATAGTTATTATAAAGTTCAACGACGGGGACAATGGAGAAGAAAATAATAACTTTTATCTCTTACATGTCCGAGATGATTGATACTGCGGCTGTCATTTTAGGCAAACGCACTCGCAAGTTGAAAAGCGATGTAAAATGTACTCTAAGAACTGTAAAAAAGGTATCACGTAATTTGCATTGAAACAGGCCACAGAAAAGAGGAAAGTATTTACTTTGAGATGACTAGATTATAACGCCCGACAACGGAACCATCGTTACTACTTGGTCTTGGATATACTTAGCATTTTATGAATAGACATACATTTACAATCAAGTGGTATGGAAAACGCGCAGATAACTTTACATATTACTAAAGACGTAGCCCCTTTTTCCGTCCGTGAGCACAAGCGTTAGAAGTTTATGAAGGCCAATTTATGTACAAGATGATCGTCACTTAGGAAAAGAAGCACTCCGCAGCGTTCATTCGCGTAAACATAACATCAAACAAACTTCATTCGTTTTTGACTTGTTTGCCTAGTAACTCTGATGCCGACAGCAGGCTGGTGCTGTGAACCTGCCGAGCGATGCACATGAGCTCTAACTGCGTCTCCCTCCATGATGTGCTATTGATTGGGAGAATGTGCAGGCCCGCTAGCTCCGAGCTTCAAATATCGACCCAGACATAGCTACTTACGGCGGTCATATCATAGCCGCTAATATTCAACGCTCTTACAATTTTCTAGGAATGATGCAGGCAGCTGGAAGTTGAACGGGACTGAGACTATAAAGTATTAACTGAATGAGATTAGAAATTTTTGATATTTCATTATAACTTGACTTAAATTGGAGATTAAGCTTTCAGCATAGCAATCGATTCCGGGAACAAAGTACAAACAAACACTAGAATAAGTGTTTTTCATATGTTTAAGCCAACGTTTAGAGTGGGCTTTGGAATCAACATTCGTAACAAGCAGAGATACAAATAGAAATGAAATATCAATTTCAAATTAACTAATTTCCTCATGAAATTGCTCCGAAGAAAGGCTAGGACAAAAGCGGCAATTAATCTACCCTGATCGCGGAATAAAACGCTTTTTCTACGACATTTAGCAGTCCATGTCGCTCAAATGGTTTGCGTACAACCGAGGGAAAGAGGCAGAGGGTGGAATTAAAGAGCCTACAGATTATTGTAAGTTGGAATGAGTCAAAGGCTGAGACACTGCAATCTATGAATGACTTTCGTCATGTTGAAGACAGATATTCTGAAATTAAACTAGCGTTCAATTGAGGACAAATAAAAAATAGGAGCTAAGTAGTAGTAGAAGTAAAGAGACTAGAACTTTAGTAACTCAGACTATCTCGCACCGAAATAGGCGGGACCATTTAGCACGGAATTAGGCACACTGATAATCTATGCACAGGGTATGTTCCCACATAATATCCCCTGAGCATAGAAACAGCAAGTTAAGAAGGAAGAGGAAGAAGAGCTAAAGAATAATCAGCGAAGAAGGATTGAAATTGGAAAGAAACAAAGTGGGCATTAAAGATAGCAGTCCTGAAGGCATAGCTGAAGCTGAGGTAATCTCATAGTGTCCCCCTGGGGATGCCAGTCCCCTAGCATAGGATGGACAAACCTAATTAACCTAACCCTATTGCCTATGGCCTATCCCATGCCTCCTGAGAGGAATAGGAGCTAAAGGAACAGATATTTTAGCATACACAAATCACTAATATTTCTTATACGTAATATTTCTCATCAAGAAAAATAGCTTAAGATTATTTTAGAGACGAGGGATCAAGCGGAGGTAAAAACGAGACACTCAAATCAAAACAGAGGAAGCGTGAGACGGTCAGAAATGAGAGAAAGAAGCCAGAAACAATCGGATCGAGACGAGGGAAGAGCGAGGCCGTGCGATGAGAAGCGAGGGGTGTGCGAGACGCAGGGCTCTGGCAAAAGGGGAACGACGGCTCGCACCCTTGCCGCAGCCCTACAAGATGGAGGTCCAGTTGTCCAGGGGCTTGACGCTCGCCTTGTTCTCATTGCTCTTATTCCTGCATCGTACAGCTCCTGCTTACCCGCAGCAACTCTGAAGCATCCTGTGAGGAAATATTTATGCTCCTCCTAGCGTTGTGTTCCGGTTTTTCGAGCGGTTTTGCGGTCGAAGTAAAGCAAGAGGTGTTTTTTTAAGCGTACAGGCACGACACATGCACAAGAAAGTATTTGTGTTTAATTATTGAGCATACATTTTTCGGGGGAGGTAAGCTATGTTATAAAGCAGTTTAAGTTTGAACAAGCGGATGATGGGTTTTGAAAATTACCTATGTACGTAAAGGCAAAGTCTGATTTATCAGGATGCCTGTAGGAATGCTGATTAATGCAATGTTAGAATGAAAAATGGCTGACCTTCAAAAAATATTCTGTGAAAATTTTTTTTAAAAATCTCCGTCCGTAGATTGTGATGAAGTCCTAAAATGCAGTCTTCATGTTAATGAAAGTATCTATCAACGCAATGTTCACCGCTGCAGTAAACGCTCGGATGAATAACTTTGCATATAAAAATACATGACATTCGTACAAAACTTAATAGCATAACATTCGTACTTGCATCCCAACCATTTTTTATTACATTGACGATGAGTTCATTCATAATTCGCAAATGAAAAGTTCACATAATTCCCCATAGGACAAGGCTTGAGTTACCCGAATGGCTAACCTTTGAGCAAGTTAATGAGCGTACGTGATGTACGTTTTTCTCGATTTTAAATCAAGCAATTAACTTACGAACATGTATTACAAACACTACCCGTAACAGACTTTTATTGAAGAAAATTCTGTTAATTTAAAAAGTCGTAAATATGTGAAAATAAAAGTATTAAAACTATTTAGTTCTAGACATTCATCATGCATCTTTTAAGAAAGAATACGAATGTCCGGGTAGATATGATCTCTGCAGCGCCGAACAATTCAGTTGACTGACCTTCATTCAAAGTGAATGGTAATTTTTAAATCGCTTTGGAAGAATTCCCATCATTCATATATGCATCCACATTCCTCCTAAGCATCTATGATTTGAAATGTCTACAGAAACCAATGAAGTCGTATTGACGAACGACGTCGTCAAAACAAGCCACACAATTCTCAACTGAGCACATGAGCGCTCAAATTTTGAGACTTACGACTACATACGAGTTCCCCTAAATCTTCCTGAGAGTGAAGGCAAAAAGTGTTACATCGACTTTTTATGCTGCGATATGTGTTATAAAAACCTAGCACTTGTCTCACCATGGAGATTCAGGACACAGGATACAATACCATGCGGTGAGAATTACAAAAAATGGAAACGCGACGGACGTGCGTCCACAACAGTAAAGCAATGCCGAACACGAGACAAAAAAACGTGGACTGAGAGCGGCCACCTCGCTCAGGTACAGAAAAAATTCGCGCTGTTGTTTGTGTGGTATGATACTCAAATTTACGCGCAGCAAGTCAGACTAGATGATTGAAATGATAAATAATATTCGAGGAAGCAATTCTTGATATTGTCTGCCACTTTAAATACGGGTTCGTGGAATGAAATTTCAACATTACTCTACAAACTGAGTCATAAATGTTAAATTTCGGTAAAATATCGTCTCCAAATATCCCAGACGTGAGACGAGCCCATCAATGGGCAGTGGCATAATATATGAGCCTGGTGCTGAAAGAGATTCTTTCCATGGGGAAAGGCGGTGGAAAGGATGCACCTATTGTAACTGTAGGGCCAGATGCACAATTTGGCGACTCTATACCTGCGCCTCCAGGAACTCTACACACGTGGTACAAACCAGAGCTCGGCTGGACACACTCTAAAAGGCAACTGAAACGCACGTGAGTGAAAAACCCCATTAGAGCAACGTGAACATCGGATATCAGGGTATGGCCACGCGAGGATAGTTGCCTGATGGTAAAGAATGTGCTTTTGTGCAGCGCAGGCTTAGTGTTTGATTCGACGAGCGCGTGCCGGTGTTGGTGGCTGTCGTGGTCAGCATTGGGCGCCGCGGTGCTCGCGTTGTTCCTAAAACTGACAATATGCGGAACAAGGCGCAGGGTCACTCTATTGCAAAGGGAAGATCACTCACAGGGCAATGAAGTATGCTGTTGCAACTCTTATGATGAGGGGCAAGGGAAATATTTTAACTGTTGCTGTATCTAACGATGTGACGCGTAGTAATATCGATATCACTTATACCAAGGTAAAGAATACAGAATTTGTTTTCCGTGTGGATCACGATGTAAAACTTGACGATAGCTGAAATTGTGTGATGCGCAGAGCGATATCAAATATTAATGGTGTTGATAAGTAATAATGAGCATAACGCGGAGCAAGAACATATGATCAAAAAAGCAATAACGAAAGGAAAACCTGAGTCATAGTACTGATGATATCGTAAAAATTAATGATGTTCCTAGAAACAGAAAGAAAATGAGGATATATGATACTATTAATCTAAATCAGATTGTTAAGTAGAAGAGTATCACATCACTAGTGAGTATGTATAATGACTTGAAAAAATTCTTTACCATCATAACATAGATGATACAGAAATATGGAAACAATTTTGGCTGCCTCACTTCGGCAAAATCGACGATTTCACGAGAAAAACACAAATCAAAACTCTACTTTACCATACAAAAACACCAAACATGAAACAAGGTGCAGTGGAGATTTGGCTCGCATCATAGGAAAACAGTATACGACATGTGCGCCTCCATTGCGCCCTACATAAAATGGAAACTATGAGGCAGGGCTTTATGTGCACAGCTCAGATTCACATGATTACGCGAGGGAAAGGATAAAGGGAGAGCCAGTTTCCCACAGACGCAAGCTGCAGCGTTACTGAACAAAATAACACAATACACAGTCACAATTTGATGCAGGGGATGGGGGTACTTCTCTTTCTATCTCTTTCTCATACATACCGTCAGCCGGGCCGAGGAAGGGCGTATCACAGGACCTACATGGATTCGAATAGTCATATTTTCTTATTATTATCAAATGTTGAATGAAGTCCTCAATGGATTCAAGTAAAACTAATGAATAATTGAGAATCTGTGAACGGCTACATGGTATTGCATATGTGATTTTGCTTCATATATACGAAAAGTATGACCAAATGTACGTAATTTTGTGAATCTGCAGTGTGCTTATAGAAGCATTGGGCTCCTTATACATACACTGTGCGCTCCGGCTCGATGAGGGTACCCGCTTGTGGTGTGTATGGGTGCACATGCGCAATACCCTCCAAACAGTCGAGAAACATGTGACAACTTTATGCTTTATGCTAAATCTGTATGAGAAATGTTAGGGGTAACATGGTTAGGCCACAGTTACGGAAATATTCATAATAAAAATTGGGTTATCAGGCAATCAAATGAAAACCTTGCTGATGGTATTATCTGAACACCATGCTGTAAAACAAGGCAATATGATGTGTACCGCGTGCAAGGCCTCAGTACCCGTACCAGTGTCTGCTAGTATCTGCACGGCGTCATACATAGCGATCCTGGAATCCATCGCAATCCCAGCAATCACAAATATAGGTTCAAGGCGTTACATTTCTTCAGAAGGAAGATCAAGTTTTGAGTTTGAGTCGCTTTGCCTGGCATATTTCCTTTTAAAAGTATGGCATTTGGTAGAGTTCTCGCACGTTTCGTAAAACTGATGAGTCGAAGCATAAAAATTACCCAACTCTAGGTACAAAAATGGCAAAGAAGTTAGCAAAAACCTTTCGTGTTTTTATTCCAAGCTTAAATGAGCACTCGCATTCGGACAGCAATGCTATGAAAGCAACAATATTTTATTCGCAAGAGCCTCGTAAATTATGACCTATAGCAAGGGTGACAGCGGTCAAATTTAGCTCCGAGGAGGACAAATGTAACTAAAAGTATTGATCTCCGTACAACACATGCCCCTAAAAGCCTGCCTCGGCCACCATGCATCATTTGGCTCTATAAAAAGCAGGGGTCGCCTCTCTTATGTCTAATCGATAAACACGCTCCATAAATTCACAAAAATCCAAAAAAGTCCGCGAGATGTGTCCAGAAATTAGGGTGGGGCGATCGATACGCTGCTGGCTGGGGTACGTGGGGACGAGTTACTAAAATGGTCATCTCTCCTGATCCTTGAGGCTTGCCTAAACACTCGCCATTCACTTTCGAACGAATGTTGAAATGAATGAAAATTATGTTATATTTATTTAAAACAATATGCCGTTTATTCGTATAACTCACGGGATCTGTGTGGATGCTAGAAGTGAGATACTTGTAGCAATATCGGAGTTCTAAGCGTGTGAAACATGGACGATTCCCTTTTCTTTGTTGCTCGAATGAGGGTAAAAATTCTAAAGAATGAAAATCTAAATGCTATTGAAGGCTTGTTTTCTGAAGGGGATTTTGTTGAGAGTCTCATAGAGATGATAAAGCTTATCTGTAGAGATAGGATGTAGCTCTCTGATAATGATCCTTCAGCGTTTGTAATTTATTTAACATTTAAGATACTGGAATTGTGAAAGAAAACTCTCAATAAATACTACGCGATACGATGAATTATTACTTTAAAATTATGCTGGAAAATGTTCGGAGCACGATACGGTGAACAAACGCAAAGTCCACAATTCCCAACAAAATAATACGTAAAACACGAGCAGTTTTGTATCCCGTTCAATAATTCTACAAACCACGAATATTGCAGGATTCTCCATTTTCTACTACCTCAATGATCAGAGATGGGACACTCTAGATTTTTCACATTTTTTCATGCGAACACTGTATGATTGGGAAATTGAAGGATGAACCTCAGCCCGTTCCGTACCGGGATTCCTAAACTAAAAGACGCAAAAAAAATTCCCACGATTAAATTTTTTTCCACACAAGACCCAGAAGTGTACAGGTGGATTGCGGCGGTGTCCTACGTGCGTTTTTTGCTCCATTGATAACAAGAGCGCGCGATAAAGAGGCTTTCATCAATGCCCCCACTTCACTTCCCTTGTAGCCAGTGGTTTTCTTTAGTTGTTCTCTCTTTCAAACCGAGTTAAGCACAATTTTAGAGGCAAGATTAATCGCATCATTGGAATCAAATACAAAAATAGAAATGAAGACTTCGTATAAATTGAAGGTGAAGACTTTTTTACATAACTCGGCGAGACCAGGAGCTAGGGTAACATGACTCCCCCTATACATGTACAGGGGGAGTAACATAGAGATTGTATACAATAGTAACATAGAGTAACATGTATACGTAACGTAGAGATTGATTGTAAATATGTTGAGGGTTGTAAAATTTGGTAAAAGTCTGAAAAAAGAATGCGTTTTGAAAAATCCCATTTCAAATGTCAGCTCACACTGTAGATGCAACACACGCTAAAGACTAAACAGATCACAAAGCCGAGATGGATATCAGCAAAGATTAAAGAGCCCTTCAATTTTGATGTAAAAGAATGAGAACAACAACAACTACCAAACTTAAGTTTGGAATTCACGTAAAGTGAATAAGTACTTGGGTATATTTACAGGAAATATTTTTTAATTTTACAGCTGCTCTAATAAATTTCTATTCTCGATCATTTTCAGAAGAAATTTCAACATTCGGATAACTCTGAGATGGAACAAAACAACGAAACAAAATTCAAGCTGCTTTTCGTTATAATTCAGAGAGATCGCACGTTGCAACGTATGTTGTCACGTATCTGATCGAAGTCCAGTTCAAGTGTCAGCTCTGCTGCCATTCCAGTCAGCACAGCGCTGCCTGTTCAAATCCAGTATCAACCCTGCTGTCCATACCGTGTCGGTCCTGTTTCCACTGCATTAACTCTTTAATGAACGAAATATAATGAAGGATTTGGTTCTGTGAACAAGCCTTCAGAAACAGAAATGTGTACGACTAGATAGGAATGGCAAGATTCACTTTACAATCAAAATGACCGCTCCTACAGGAGCAGAAAATTTCCTTGGCAATACACGAAGGTTCCTAGTTTAAAAACTGGATAAGAGATGCCTGACGAACCGCCCTCTCTACCTAGCGTCAAAGTCAGTAAGGGAACTTAAGTTAAGTACCTATACATACTTCGTCATTCAAACTGTCTGTGGTAGTAAAATGAGAAACATCACACTGAAACTACCCGATAAATATTCAACACTAATTAACAGATGGTCCATTGTCCCTCAAGTGCTTCCGAAGGCCTATAACGGTTCAGTTATTCAAGACGGGCCGTGAAAAATCAGTACGCAAGGATTTATGGCTCCCGGATTTAGAACTGTATAATGATTCTAGGGAACCAGTAAGCTGTCGAAATCCATTTGTGAGGCATGACAAAAAAGCACAACCAGACGTGAACAGGCCTGGAAATGAGTCAAAAGTAAACAGCCTTAGTCACGCGTTCGTCGGAAATTTCATTGTCCATGGTTAAGGCGTGCGAGTCTCCCAAATCATGAATAACACAAAAAGCAAAGCGGACGCTCGCTCAGCTCAGGAGGCGTACCGAAGGGCTACGCTACGTTATCAGTCAGTTCCGTTATGTGTCCGTAATTACCCTCCTTAAAAAGAACGTCTTATCTCCTCCTGAATCTCAGGTCTCTTCTCACAACTCTCTACGGCTCAAATGCAAATAGAACATTCTCTCAGTCGGCTCGTTTCTGAGTTATCAGCCAGCACTCGCGCACGACTTCCAATCATCTTTAAACCCGATAAGTGTTTGTGGAGCATTAATCGGAGCAGCGCATGTGTTATCAGAGGTTATTACCGATAAACTTGTCACCAGCTCTGATTGATTGTGGAAAGCTCAAGCATCTAAGGACAAGCCCAGGCTACCTGTATGCCTATTACCTGGGGCGATGCAGGAACGAGTTTTAAAACACTAGTTTAAACATGAATAAAAATAGGCTTGACTACGTACAAACATGTATGCAAGTGCTGCTAGCGAGTGAGAAGTAAAAAGAAGTTTCAAACATAGAATACTACTTTAAATTTATTTAAAAATGCGCTTGACTACTTTCAAATTCATGTACCAAAGAACTGCCAAGGAGTGAGATGTAAAAGTAGTTCCAAACATGCAAACACGCATTGCAGATCGTAAAGCAGCATACGGAAACAAACGCTTACCTCCAGCTTTACATATATCAATGAGAAATGAAAATGATCTGATACACAAACACCTCATTTTAAAAATACCTTCAAATACACTATTTCTGAAAAACCAAAAACGTAGGAGTAAGGAAACACACACGCATTGGCTAGGAACAGCAAATATATGTACACTCTAAAATTTAAAATTAAACTTAGCCATTTGAGTAGACGAATGTCTACATAATATTTTAGTGGTCTCATGAGTGATTCTACAACAATACTATACCATACTTCTACGAATTGTACGGATAAATTACTCAGTTTCATAAAATAACTGAGACTACAGCTTTCTAAATGAAACACAATCGAAAAAATTATCTACTATTATTATTATTATTATTATTAAGATGTATTTTTATTCTTCGAATCGATCCTTTCAAAAACAGTTCAAATAAGACACACTGCGGAAGCAGGCAGTCTACAATCACAACCTATCCGACAACAGACATTTTTTCCAACATTTTACGCGTGTGTTAACCAAGGGCTCGTACACTAATTATAATTAGACCTATGAGACGGAACCAGTTCAGGGCCCACTAAGTAATTCAGGTCAAATTTCACTCAGGTTGAAGCCAAATGAGGTTTACAATTGAGTATTCGTAATATAATTTATTTCCATCTGTAAATGAGCGTAACGTTTTCCATTAGACTTTGCGTGTGATGCGCCTTTTGATCGATTGTTAGCTTCTTAAATAATTATAAATGGATTGAATAATAACTTTGGACGTAAACGTGCTAGCATATACACAGAGGTGGTTTAATAGCTGACTTAACGATGTTACTAATACCTGTCATATTACTCGAGCCGAAAGAGCGACGATTGGGTTCCAAATAATTGTAATATAGATAATGTGGCGTGGATAGTTTTCCAAACTGGAAGTTGTGAGCATAGTTCTGATTTTGTACTTTCACAAGAGAGGGATAAAATTCGATCATAAACTGAGTTCATGCAGCGCAAAAAAGTGAACTGAGATGATGAGTACACATCTGCACAAGCTGCACGTGCTGACCGCCGTGGATATACGGCAACAACAACAAAACACCCTCAAGCAAAGCGCAGTGCTCGCACAGTTCCCAATTCTCATGCCTAATCCAGGTGAAGCATTTGCTGATCAAGACACACAATAATTATTACGACGAGCTAAACTCTAATAAAGAAGCTGAACGTTATCTCGCTAAAATTAAAATCGGAATGTTGGTGATAAACGACGGGGAATTGTGACACTTTCCTTTGCGTTTTATTTTTATTTCTCGTTGCCTTTTGTGGAGTGATTTAGTCTTCCCTAGAAATGCACGTAATTAAAATACTATCATGACCATTGTGCCTGTATTGATTGCATTGGCGCCTTAAATGCTATCACTCCACTCGGGTCCATTGAACATTGATCAGCCCCCGAACCATCGCATGGCGAGGACCGTGCCAACGAGTGAAGGTGGCGAGTTGGGTCCATGTGACGTGAGATGTCCACGAGTTTTAAATATTCGTATCTTGAAGTTAAGAACGGCTCCTAAATAGTTTGATTAAATAATCCAGTAACGGACTATTTTCCTCGTAATAACGAACTAATTCCGTATTACTAGGAATAATATTCTGGCAGTTGTTAAAGGCATGCAATCATTTGTCAAGATATTGAAAGTTACAAATGTTCAAGAACAGTTGTCTGAAGTCGTACGATGTACTTACAAGTAATATTAATAATTTTAGCCCGTAGAATGACTTATAGCAAGTTTGTCGTGTGCGCAAGGAGAAAATCATTTAAAACAATATACCGAAGCAGAAGTACGAGTCCCCTCAGGGGGCATAGGATAGGCCATAGGCAATAGAG
>VOMN01023297.1:0-48875 GCA_014899125.1 Orchestia grillus | reverse complement strand
GCTCCAAATAACAGGAACGCAAAGTCGTGCCAAGGCTTGTGTTGCAGAGGGATCGCTCATTAACAAAATTATAATATCGTATGAATTGAAGTACTGTAAAGTATTTCAAAAATTACTAACACTTCATCGTGTACACACAGTATTAAAGTAATACACAAAATAAAAAGTAAAAAAACTAATGCTCAAGAGAGAAAATGCTCAAGAGAGAGAATGCTCAAGAGAGAGAATGCTCAAGAGAGAGGATACTCAAAAGAGAGGATACTCAAGAGAGAGAATGCTCATGAGAGAGGATGCTCAAGAGAGAGGATGCTCAAGAGAGTATAAAATCATTCATTGCAAGAAGTAATGAAAGCAAGCGACAAAAGAAAAATATACCTTACGTGAAAATGAAACACTCTACAAACCAAAAATAACATACCACAATAAACGCGAATAAAGAAGTGCGAGCTCTTAAATTCTCAGTAAGTAAAAATTCGAAAGATTTTTCTTAAAAGGACAAAAAATGAGACGATCCCAGAATAGACCACGAAATTTAAAAACAGGCTGAAGGAACGAGCTCAAATAAAACTCGGCAGCATGGATGTGCAAGGAGAGGAGCGCAAGTTCCAACAGGTATCTAATGAGGAAATTCTTCGCCCCAGAAGTTTGCAGGGAAAGGAAGTTGTGTGTTAAAGGGCGAGGGCAGGACAGCTATGATGACAGCCTCGAGGGTTTGGAGGACTCCAGAAGCAGCTGGAGTGCCTCTGAAGCTCCTACGTTGCAGCACGGCTTCGCGAGACGTGCCGTGTCTACTAACACCTTCGAGCTCACATCTCATAACAAATGCTCTCACTAGTCTTCATAACACTGCGCTTCGCTCACTAAAAACAACAGGAAAAATGCTGTATCAGTTACAAATTTTGGGACCGGATGAATCAACAAAATGTTGTAGAGAATCACGCAGCAGAGCTGTTGTCAGATGTGCCAGCCAATCTCATTTGAGAGAAGAGCAAAGATTACAGTGAAAAGTAAGGTACTAATTGCATGAAAAATTTAGTTGCCGGTGGTACTGATTTTACATTAAGGGATGTATTGTATGAATGTTGAATTGTCTAAGGGAGCTGACGAGGACTGACACTGTTAGAATACCCTCATTCCCTGAGGGCTTTGGAAATTCTTGACCAGAGCTGAAAGAGAATCGCCTTCCACGAGAGTGATTCAAAACTCTACGGAGTTGTAACCTAAGACTTCAATAGGTCTGTCGTTGCAAACTGGAAAGTACACATAGAGGACAATAGGTGCACTGCACAGTCTTGAAAGCAACGTAGCAAAGGTACTGGATCCACGTTGCTTCCGAATTCATGACAACTTTATCAACTAAATAAAAATTGAAAATAATGGCTGATAATTGAAAATAATGGCTGATAACTCAAAATACCGCACTTGGTGAAATTTATTCAATATATGATTTTACGCACAATGTATTATACTTCTAATGCTGTTAAATACCTTTGCATACTCAAAAAAATCAACTTCTCACAATCTTTCTCAACATTATACAAGATTTGTTTTACAGACCAAAAAGACAACCATGTTTCCTCCTCTCGAATTCATTGTATGCGGAAGCTATAAATATCTAGAAAAACCCAATAGCTCCTTCAGAATTGTATCCTACATCAATACGGAATAGGATCCCGCAGAACATAAATAAGGAGCAGTCCACGCTTCAACAGCGCAAAGGGTTGAGCAAAATTCAATAAATGAAAGCAGACTCCTACGTTCTGGATTTAGATTTCATTACAAGTTAGTTTAAAGCTCCCTATCCTCGTGAGATGTGATCCGAGGAGAGGGAAGAGAAGGGACCATTTACTGTGGAATATAGAGGTCGAGAAAATTATGCACAAGGTGTATTCTTACGCAGGTTCCCTTGCGCGTAGAAACAGCAAGTTAAGAATGAAGAGGAGAAAAGACAATGAAGAGCTAGCGAAGAACGTTTGAAAATTGAAAGAGTAAAGTGGACACGAAAGATAGACGCCCCGAAGGCTTATTTATCGCTGAGGTAACCTAACATCTTTCATGAAGTCCAAAATCTGGAGATAAACAAGTACAATCGCTAAACTTTACAGGTGTCTACTCATGTTTCAACATCTGCTTCCTAATAATATTTATAGACAAAACTTGAGCAATTTGTCATAATGCACCAAATAAATTTACCAGTAAATATCACACACCTAAAATCACTGGTGTAAGCATGTAAAGAAGTGGCCTCGTGCAGACACACAACTGACAAGCGGACGAAGGTTTTTTATTTGCAGATTATCATTACGATGTAACAAAATTTCAATTTGCCTTGTTTCTATGCTAAAACAATTATTTTTCCCTTTCTCCGTAACTAAAAAAAGTGAAAAAAATCATCTTAGAACTGCTCTTTTGTGGAGAGGTCAACGAATTTTCAAATCTTCGTTTCTTCAATACATACAATACCAGTAATAAATGTCTGCAAGTGCAACACAAAAGTAAAGTTTCATTGAAATAATGGGCATTCTCTAATTGTTGTGCAATAAAATGAGTTAGGAATCATCACTTAATTACCATGAATAAAAATCATCTTTTTCTATAACCCGTCGAGTACAAAAGGGACATTTCAGTCTGAGCTCAATTTTTTACGGTATTGTTGTACCACTTACATTTTCTCGGCTAGAGAACCGCCATCAGGATTCTCTTGTGCCACAAGGCAAGGAAATGTCAAGTGCCTGACACCACGCTAATTCAACAAATTCGTCGTCAAAATGGATCACTGAAAATTGTTAATTTTGTTATTTGTAAAAAACACAGTTACGTTTTTATTTAATTAGGAGAACTATTTAGATGTGCAGTACCTAAAAGGTTAATAGAGCATGAAGACCAATGACGGTACGTGGTAGGCCCCAAGCAGGTAGGGAGGGTATCTTGAAGTCAACGCTTTTAGAAGGCACCCATAACTTCAGCATTTCAGGTCATATCAAAAGCATTCATTTCGAATGTGTCGAAGCCGACGAGAAAACGTATGAACTAACACGAGTTCCACTGAAGTTATCAAGAAGCATGCGAGTTCACAGAGCAGCGCTTCATTTTGGGCTGTTTTGTACAACTGAAGCTCATTTATACGAGAAATGACTGAATAACTTTAATAAAAACGCCTAACAAATTTCAGCAGTTGACTATACGTGAAACTTTCAACACGGATATTCATACATGCATCAGATGAGTATCCAAACAACGAGTGCTGACCAGGACTTATAAAAATTGCGCTATTGTACAATCAAATGGGAAATTAAATCCCTTCAAGCCGTTGGAAAAAACTGGCCGGCGAAGACAATTATAGTTGAGAGGAATTTCTCCTCGTAGAGCAACCCCTTTGTCTCGAGATCCTTCATTGAACGCAGGCACCAAAAAACATCTCTTGTCATTCGAGAAAAAGAAATCGAGTGGGCAAAAAAGAGACACCTTCTCTCGGTTGGCTAAACGCGTGTTGCAAAAAATAAGAATTCTCTTGCGCACAGATCAAGGGGAACTGACTGTATGAACTCAGAAAACTCCAAAGTTTTCATCTACCCTAACGGGATTTACATGGGACGGTTGCGAGAAGAGAATATGAACAGCAGCTCAAGCAGACTTGCTTCTGCTGTTGCGACTCTCGTCACGAACATCACATGAGCGATTCAACTGTCACGCTATTACCACATGCTAGGTGTACCTGCTGTCTTCGCTCGAATCAGGCGATCATCACAACGAAGCTCAATTTCAGTGGTACCTTAATAAATAGCACAAAATTCCAGCGTCTAGATTGGTAAACCTCGAAAATCTCAAAGAAACAAAAAGATTAACTGAAGTGAACGAAAAAAGGAAAAGAAATACACGCGTGCAAGAGTAAAGGCACACAATACAAAGGCACTCATCTTTTCCTCCCTTCAAGAGCTAATCGGATGAATCCTACGCTTGTATATCTTGAATATTTAAGATATTCAAGACGTAACATACAGTAGAACCCAAGTCCTGAGTGAGAAAACTGAAGTCCGTGTAACTAAAGTGTAAGAAGCTTCTTGATCTGCCCATCGCAAATGACAAATACGCAACTATCATTGCGTAGAGTACTTCCTCAGGGAATGAAACCAAGTTTCTAATGACATTTCCACAGCATAGACTCGTTTGACTCGAACTAACACAAAGTTGCATCGAGTCAACAAAGTTCAAATAGTATAAATGGACACAAGATTATTTTGTATGAAAGAATGGAAAGCAACAAATAATTACGGAAAACTCGCTGAATTTCTCTTGAAAAGAACAACGCAAAATGCCTTCGTTCGTTCATGTCACTGGCGGGCCAGAGGAGTGATAACACCGGACTGGAACGTCGGTCGGAGAGAAGCCTTGATGCGACGGACAGGTCGCTGGATCTCCCTCTCAAAACCTTTCAAAAATACAAGCTCTATCGTTAAACGGCAGCGGGTTTATTTTTCAGAGTGTAATCGACCAGCTTTCGTCTGCCTGACCCACAGGCGGTCTTCGCTCTCGGTAAAGGAAGGTGTCTCCTGCGTTCTAAATGATCGCGAGAAACGCACAACCCGTCAAGGGAGCGCTTTTACGCAACATTGGAACATAACCACGAACACGTTCGTATCAATCATTGGGGCTGCTACTTTGTTGACACTAACAAGCAAATATCTTACGCCTACAACAGTAAAATGGATAGTATTACTAGAGTCGCCAAGGTGAACACGGATGATACTGTTCAATAAAGGTGCAAATTTGAGCCCAATCTAGTCTTTGTTCATAGTAAGAATTCACGATATGAGGATGTACGTTCCTCAAAATTACTATCAACAGTTAATTGCAGCTCTTACAATCTTCAATGGGCAGGCAACCTCTCTTCTTTTCATTTAGTACAAATTTATGAGCCCCTTGGTCTGAGCTCAATTGATAAAATTACATCCAGGTTCAATACAGGCATGAACAAAAATGAACGGCGCTCACTAATTCAAAACTATTGCACTCGTTGACACTGGTTAACGCTGACGCTATCAAAATAGATGATGGTGGGTGGGCCACAATCAAAATATACCGAACGTGCAAAAGCCAATTCTGACATAACCATTAAAAATTAGACACTAAAAATGATTTTGCATTTGTATCGATATAATGAGGAAAAGAACGGTGCACTGAGCCGTTTTTCCACGGACTAAAATATTTAACTAAAATTTATACATCCGTAGCTTCCATGCAACCAGAAAGCAAACCCATGACTGTGCGTTTTATTTTGTTACGGCGCACATGAAGACTAGATATCAGTAATACTATTCTCCAAAACAAGAGAAAAATTAAGCTCCAATAAGCCCTTACTACTTACGTAGGCGAACTATTCATTCTCAGATCCGTTTATTCAATGGGGAAAAAACTACGTTTTAAATGTCTAACGTCCAACTGGACTGAACCCTAGCGTAGCAACCCAACTCTAAACCTGGCGTCGATGTGTTGAAGCCTAACCATCAAGCCTGCATTAAATAAAATGCCTACTTGCACTTTAAATAATGGATGTAAAATCTGCGCAGGGCGCAAAAGCGATCAGGCTGGGTGAGCTACGGTGCCGCTCCCAGCTGAAGGATTCGCTTCCAATTTGCATATAAATGCACCCTGAAACATGCCCCCCCCCCATTCCCTCCTCTGGAGGACAGAGCTCTAACGCACAAGTTCACAGACGCAACAGGTGTTAATAGGAACTGAGCAACAGCGACCCCTTACGGCGAGAATTAATTTCTCGCAGTAAACCAACCTGTTTCTCTCTTTGTGTTCGCGTGCTTGAATGAATAAAAAAAACACGAATAAATTACCTGCAACAAGTGTTTCACGCGTCACATTCGTTACAAGGTGCTGGAACGTGAATTCAAGCAGCAAAAGTATGTTAAAGTAATGAAAAACTTGGGTTAATGCATGATTCAACAGTCACACGAAGGCATAAAGGGTCAAGACTGCAGCAATTCTAGGACTTAGAGAATAACGAATGAAGTCCCACTCATGGACACACTCGAACGAGTCTTGGTTCTTTAATTCGGTAGCTTTCAATTATATTACATTCGAAGAGGCGTATTTTCCTTCCATGAAGATGAAAGAGCTACTCCGGCTTCAGAACTTCTAATGCGCTTTAAATTCGGGAAAACAAATCAATTACGACTATCAGTCATTACTGTATACAGTTTCACTTTTAGCAATTGTGTACGATAAAATGTGATCCACATGACCTGTTTTTTTGCGAAAAAGATTTCATACAGTTTCAGCGTATCAAGGCATAGCGTGCATTTTTATGGACACTGATGGTAATAATACAAAATAATAACAATGGTGACGGAAGATTACAGGCAATAAATATTTTATTGATTACTGAAATTACTCATGTATGACATAAAAGTGACGTAAAATTAATTTGTTCCTCAATTTAAATTTTTGGTGCCGTCTAGGGAATCAGATCTATTCCAACAGCTGAACAATATTTTTCCATCAAATGCTATATCAGGTGCAAATGATTTTCTAACGACCAGTTTCTAAAAAAAATTAGCGAGATTTATTAGGGAATGAACTTTATACATTAATGGGTTAAAACGAATTTACCGTTTGTGGTGATACAAGCAACAAAAGAAGAATGTACACCCGATTGGAAGTACTTCATTTATTGAATAAATGATTGTACACAACAATTATGGGATCGAGCATGAAATCCGTCCTGTTTTCACCTTAGCTAAATCTTCTTCAAAACTAAATAAAGCTTTGACCCTAATATTGGAACAGAAACTTAAAAGAGTTTATAGCAACTCTCTTGGTAACCCTGGTCAAACACAAAGTCTAACATCCAAGCCACTCTGAATGACAATCTGTGAAGCCCACATTCAGGTAGAATACTGATGGGTGTTTTCGAAAACATGTTTAAAATTATGTATGAGGGCTACTCGGATACAAAACGTGGATGTAGTGAGCGAAAACTTCATCCAAAATGGCGATAGGTTAGTATCGAGACCTTCGTAATACATTCGTATTATTCTCCGAAAAATTTGCGATGAACAAATACGTTAAAAGCATCAACGGAAAAGAAGGGCAATATTATTTTCTTGATCATTTTTTTGGTAAGGCTTGAATGTCGGCACTTTGAGACCGAAACCGCTCCAAGAGAACGTAAACGGGAGATAATAAACAGTGGAAACAAGTAAAAGAAAAAGCAAAGCCTTAGAAGGAAAACTCTTATTCTGACGGCGGTTGCACGATTCTTTGTTTCCTTCAATAGGAAGAAAGGAAAGGAGATCAACGGAAGGTAGAAGTATATTAACCACGTCATCGAATTCGTCGATACTACCAGTTACTAGGGTCGCAGAATACTCATTTCAAAGCTACGGCCGAACAGAACTCCGAACTCCAAGCTCTGCTGACGAGGATAGACATCGCTGCAAAACCACTTGAAAGGGACTCCTGATTATATCTTGATCCGAGGCTAGGGTCATAAACTATGGAGTTCACGGATTTTTTTTTTCGGTGAACACACAGAAAGAAGGTACGAGATTCTTTGAAAATGACATCCGAAGTAAAATACGTGACATCTTAATCCTGTAGAACCGCTGTCAAGAATCATGGACAGTTTAGTTTTAAATTGTTTTATTTAAAATTAGGGTGAATCTCCACCCAAGTGCATAAACTTTGAACTATTTTCGCAATATTTCATTCATTTGAAAATAAAATAGGTCTTTTTCGGGATAACGTGTTCCTCACATCTTGTAAATATTGAAAAAATGCTAGACCAAAGTCGGAAGTGACCAGTATTCTCGTTTCAGTTAATGCATAAATTCTAGCAAAATAAACTTGCGAGTAGCTTTAACCCTGGAATGATAATCTCGGGTTACTCATACCCCGGTCGTTTGCCTTCCATTTTTTAGCTCCTATAGATTTGACACTAGAAGTCTCTCCTTGAAGTAATCTCAGATTTAGAGATACTATTCCTGGGTTGAAATAGTTACACAGTTCATACTCTGTTAGGTTTCACTGTACACCCATTTTAACACTGCCGACAATCGTTGCACTATCCATCAAAGAGAGACATTGACCCGAGTTCAGTATGGACGCGCTGCTCGAAATACATTTATCTCTAAGCCCTCTCGATACCAATGAATCACACATGAGCGACAGCTGTATTTTGAATCATACAGCGGACAATTCAAAATGAACACTTGATCCTTCCATCTAAGTGAGAAATTGGGTCTGGTAGCGAATGTGTAAGAAAGTTACCGGGTGGAAGAAAAAAAACACATTTAGACGAGACCCACGGCCACGGGACAAAACATACATAACTAAGTTATTCAGTGGATACTACAAGGTAGAATTTCAATATTTCAGGACCCTCGGCAATACATTCCTTGTACAGCTCGGTTGCTAATCGCCAATCGGCATGGGACAAATATGAAATTATATCCAAACAAGACGTTCCAGAATAATTTTTTTTATTTTCCCTCCGAAATGGAATACATCGCTAATAATCGATTTGCGGACATGGTGCAATCGTAAACGTTCTGAAATATAAATCAAACGGGACGAAAATATATTCCTTTATTTCTCGGTAAAGAAAAAAAATGATTTACACCAGCGACATGACAACACAAACAACTTCCAACGAATAAATCCCTGAGTGGATGTTAAATAAACGGAAAACTCTTGCCAAATTTCGAGTCACTTAGCCATTAAATTGAAACTTTGCTGTTCAACACTTCGCCTCCGAAGTGGGTCATATATGGTACACGCGATCGTCCTACTTAACCTAATGTAACCAAAGTACTATCATGTACAAATACAAATTTTCAAGTTTTCGTTAAATTTGCGTTCATCAATCGAATAAGCTAGTTCTGATTAGAAAGAAAATTAATAGGAAAACCAAATTTGTGAAACCTAAATCCTTCAGTTTTAAATTCATGGCAGAGATATTTGTCGGCTTGTAATTTTACCTGCGTGGAGAATCGTAGTCAAAGTGTTAAATTCATGCTGCCTAAATAACATTTCAACAGATTTTTGGGTCACAATAATCATATAAATCGACCCTTGAATCTCAAAGACTTGCTTACTATCTAGCGAGCCATCATTGCATACTAATTTGTGTATTGAGCTTGAGCCTTTGAGGCCTGCAGGCACACCTCGGTCACGGCTTAGTTTGTACTTGGTACGTAAAACCTGCCAAATTGTGAACAAATTAAGAAACTTATCGGTGTGCCACGACTTGAGAGTTACCGAGCTATCGAAGTTGACGTGTAAGACTTCTGCGACTCGCAGGAGTGTACGCAACAATTTCACAATGAGAACTCGTGCAAGGAATCCAGTCAGGCATGAAAGTAGTTTGTACACAATTCTGAAGGCCGAGGTCAGCGGCAGGGACTACAAGCACCAAGAATAATAGAATAATAGTAGAAGCAAGTCTAGCTTAGATTTTCTAACATCCTTGTTTAAGGAAATAAAGTCTTTGAAGAGTTCTAAGTTAACCGGATGCTAGAGGACGAGTTTGAAAAAATAAAGAAAATAGCAACAAACGTTGTATTGCATAAATAAATTTCAATTTAACATGCAGTACCCTTCGTTCAAAGTATAGACTTCTGCGAATGGATTATCCATCTCTATCCTTAGCAAAATACTAGGTCACTCATAGTAAACCAGTTCAAAATTTTTCATTACCAAATTACTGTACACCAGTTCTAAATAATTTATTATTATTCACAGTAAACCAGCTCATAATTTTTCTTTATCGGCATTCAAAGAAACTAATCAGTACTCTTTTACCGTGTTCTATTAGTTTTGACAATAAGAAACCTGCCAAAGGAACAAGATTAGAACTTTGAGGAAGATTTGGAACTGTTCACCATGCAGTTAGGCTCGTGTAGAAGATTTAGCCCGATCCTTGAAAACAAAGGCGGGACATTGGTGCTCAAACAAGATAAAGCCTTCACTTTTTTCTGACCGCTGAACACTTTGACTACCATTTTCCATTCAGGTAAAATTACATGCCGACAAATATCTCTACTGTGACTTTCAAAATGAAGGATTTTGCTTTCACAAATTTGGTTACTTAATTTTCTTTCTAAACAGGACTAGCTTATTCGATTGATGAACACAAATTTGACGAAAACTCGAAAATTTGGATTTATACATGCTAGTGCTATGGTTACATTAGGTAAGGTTAAACGATCGCGTGTACCATACATGACCCACTCAGGAGGCAAAGTGTCAAATGCCGATGCATGTTATAGTTTTGAAGGATCTTCATTGTTATAATTTCCCATGATATACTCATCTTTCGAGGAAATCAACGAAGATAAGACTTCTAAAGTTTCAGAAAACTGGCCCATAAGCTGTCACGCTGATCTCTGATCCTCTGTGGCAATGCAGAACCTCTCGGTGATCGCTGCTCAGATTGGACAAGTTTTGACAAGTTTTGATGTTGCCAAAATGTTTCGCTCAGAACAATTTTTGCTACAAGTTTTAAATAGGTCATGAGCTCTTGCCTCTAGCTGGTTCCCACGCATTAGTTCCAGCAATGCACGGTCCGACAGTCTTACCGAGCCGAGATTTTCATTCAGGATCGACAATGCTGAGCCACCCGAGATTCTAACTTTATTGGCAATTCCATCGATCTTGATTCTTCGATCCTTTTCCACAAGATTTTTCACCGAGGCCTCACAGTGTCTACGTGGATAGCGTGGCAGGGCAGGCCCCTCTTGAGTCGTTTTTCTGGTTTACTTCACCAAATTGCATTTTTTCAACTGTGAATGCTTTGCGTAGTTGAGAAAGAACCGACAAACATGTTTCATGGCTTCAATGTTGCCTCTTGGTTTCAAGCCATAATTTTTGAGGCACCTGGAATTGACACCAACCTAAAATATAATGGTTCAAGCAACAAAATCTCTTGTTTCTTCAACTCTTCCATTCACACCGCAGTTAAAGGATACATTGATGCCCGTTGAGTACCCTACGCGATTTCAAACATGCGATTTCAAACATCAGCAATGTCGTGCTAGATATTCGCTGCTCAGACTCACAGTATCTTTTTCATTAAAAACATTTTAACATCCGTATTAGATGAAAATAAAACTTGGAGAGCAGCATGAGCGAACTATCAAATAACAAGTGTCGCATTTTCCGAAGTCACTTAAATCACACGTTGATAGAATAAACGCTATTAAGGATTGTTGATTTCGCGTGTCTGCAGCATCGTATTTTTAAATTCTAAGGAATAGCTGAGACAGACCCCCGCTCGTAGCGAGATTTACGACTTAGATGTCGAACGAGCTTCATACACGAAAAACAAATATATTTTTGATCTAGTATTCCTGTCAACAAGGTTGTTCATTTGAAAACGACTATTAACATGCTCAATACTAATAATATTAATACATCTAATCTGAAGGTACATTAAAGACCTAGACGTAAAATAATTCTTATTTTTTTAAGATCACATATGCCTTCAGGAACTTCTATGGCAAAGAACAAATCTACATTCCTTAGCACTGCTCAGGAATGCAAATGACGTACAAATTAACACAAATTTTAAGTGAGCATCATCCCACACTGCTCGCATTGAACAAAGAGTGCGCATGCAAACGCGCATGGAATATTACAGCAACCAACAATGCCTCAAAATCCACACAAACGGGCACGGATGAACCTGGCACGTTATGACTCCTGCCGTTGCGACTGATAATTATAATCGCTAGGAATGGATGAATGAATTCATCACCGCCAGCCAGACCCAGTCGCCCAAAGAGAAGATCCGTTTAATTAATTCTGCTCGGCACACCAATTAATTCGGTCACCCATTACCAGACGACTGAAGATGAAGCCTTGCCTGTGAGAGCTATGGAAAAACTCAAAGCTGCAATAACTCCAACTTGACAGGAACTCGAATTTACAAACAAGTTTTATTTCGCCTAACTTTGCTTAGAAATTGAGCATACTTTATTGAAGGAAATTTGACGGAGGCATCACGATTTGACCATTTTCTCCGCAGCTTCGTGTAAATTTAGAACAGAAAGATGTTCGATTCTATATTGGTTCCGTAATATTGAAACAGGGGATTGCAAACCATATTTTACTATTTAAAGCTTAAAAAATTATTCATATATGAAAGAATGAGTAGTAGTTGTAGTAGTAGGAGTAGTGAGGATAGTGGTGCTTTAGGACCTCAGACTATCTCCCACAGAAAGAGTAGGGGCCATATAATATGGACTTAGATGAACAGGGAATCTATACACAATGCGTGTTCCCTCACAAGATCCCCTGCGCATAGAAACGGCAAGTTAAGAATGAAGAGGAAGAAAAGATAAAGAATCATCAGTGAAGAAGGGATGAAAATGTAAAGAAGCTAAATGGGTACAAAAGATAGAAGTCCCGAAGGTCTAACTAAAGCGGAGGGAACCTAACAATGTTCCCTGGGGATGTCAGTCCCCACAGAGATAGACAAGCCTAATGAATCTAACAGTATTTCCTATGCCCCCTGAGGAATGTGAAGGAATGAATCTATGTTTAATCATTCAATGTGTGTGTAATGCGCAAATAGCTGCGACATGATTCCCATCATCCGTTGCGAGTTCTCAGTAAAACTTTCAGTGATACAATACTTAATACTACTTGAAAGAGTTATTAATCTTCAGTGATATTAGTTTACATTGAAGAAAAAAAATATTGTAGATAAAATATATGAAGACAAATTTTAACAGGAGTGCATACGTACATACATTCTAATTTTTTTCAAAATGTCACACTGATACTTCCGACTTAAACGTCAACTCGTTGCCCCACGCATGTTTTAAAATACTGACTTGACCCTCTCAAGCCCCGACGAAGGGTTAGGTTCTGTTGCTAGAAGGTCGAATTTTGCATAATTACATTTAAAAAAATACACATTAGAAATTAATTTTCCTAAAGTGATACCTAGGAATACTGTTATCTGGTATGCATAGCATAAGGTATGCCCGACATGCACAAATAAGAACTCTAGTATTTTTCCTTGATTGTAAGCGTTTGAGTAACGCAGGGCCATTACGGTGCCTCCTTTGAGTGAATCTATGTTTGAGGATGAATCTTTTCACGGCCAAAATACTGTTGGAATAAATCCGATCAGGATACCTAACAAAATGTATTGTTTGAAACTTCATTGTCTTCATTCGAATTGTAACATGCAATGGACAAGCGTAATGAAGGCGTCGATTAAATCCGTCTCTAGGTCTACACAATTTCTATTACCGGCGTCAGCATCGCCTGCTCAAGAGCCGTGTCCAATTTGCTCGCTGGAATTGCTCATTAGACGAGTTTCCCTGTCAGTTTCACACAGTTAAGCGCTGTCAATATCCGTCTATGGGCAAGTTTGTCCAAATTATTACTCACATTTGACGATGGCTGAATATCACGCCATTTCAGTTGTCAAGTCCTGGTCGCGCTCGTTCACTAAACTAAGGGTTACATTTCTCTAAAAAACGTGTTTCACCTGTCAAGTTTAGATAATAGATAAGTTTTTCTACGAAAAGTATGGCAAAAAAAAACTAAATGAGTGCCACCTACTACGTCAAACATGAGCTAACAGTCGGAAGGAGCAACGTTATAATGAGCACATTGCTAGTCTCTGACCTCTGCCGACGAACATAGCTAGTTAATGCTGGAGAAAGAATGCATTAGAGCCGGTGGTTCCCAACCTTTTTGTACGCCTGCACCCTTGAGAAAATTTGACTGCATCCTGGGGTCCTCTACAAATTTATAGTTTCTTACGGATAAACGAGGTGACTGTTAAATCTGAGCAACGAAAAAAATTTTTTTTATTTAACTTCATTATCTAAATATTTAATTTACTTCTCGCACCCCAACAGAGCGAGAGCACCCCCGGTTGCGAAACCATGCATCAAAAGGTTCCGGAATTTTGCATATGCTCTAGCACGCAGACTCGACGCGCTGACAACAGGACACAGGCTCATCCCTTATGGTTGGAAACTAAACGCTTAGGCCAAGGTTTCTCAGAGACTTTCTTACATTTCGATCGGAAGCTTTGCTACTAGTCATGCTTCAAGAGAAGTGGTCAACAAGTGAATAGAAATAATCTAATGCTATTTTCATCACCAATACTAGTCCTATGTAAAAAATAGAACTGAATATTTAAATTGCGTAGTCCAGTGAATAACAAAAATTATACAGACGTTCGTAAGATTTACATACCAGGTGCTATTTTAAGATCACTTGCAGAGGACGCAAACATTTTCGTCGATACCAAGCGTCACCAACAACAAAACTCTCCGTACAAAGAACAAGAAGTTGGGATTGTCCGGTGAAATCTGAGGTCTCACAAGTAGGGATGTTGAAATTAGGCCTGGCTGGAGTCTGGAATCCGGACGTCTTTTTTCAAGTTTGAGCAAAGTTCAAGTTTAGAGTTCATTAAAATAATTATAATTCTTATTATACTCAGGGATTAACAACCATTGTCAAATTTTATTTGATCTTATCAGTGTGACAATTTCAGTTATACAGGTCGAGTCCTGGGCACACAGTTTTCTAAACTTTTCCACAATTAGTAGGTTTAACGCACCAAGTAAAACCTACGGTTAGACCAAAGAGTTCCTGCATGACATAAGGGTTAAAGTCTATTTTCAGATTCTTTTCAGGTTGCATGAAAAGAATTTTACGAAGTTAAGATATGAGAAAGGCTTGTGGATGAAATTCATCATGATGAGACGAATCAGACAACCAGTAGGATGTCGCGGCGCTTACGAAGTCAACAGTAACAGGGCAATTGATTTCCTAGAATGGATACAATTGTCTACCATAAAAAAACATATCTTGGCTAGAAAAGATGAACTTACCTGAACCGACAGCAATGAACATATATTTTGACCGAGAACTTGAGCATCAAAATTCAGAAAGAAACTCAAGAATCCTGAATTGCATTGCATTGCCGTAACAGATGACTTAATCCGATGAACATTTTCTGGCTTTCATACAACTGAAATAAAAAAAGAGCTTGAAGATCTAGTAAGTTCAGAATTGATTTGAAAAATAATAGTTCCTTATATTACGAGAAATATTGATGAAAGTAATACTTACATTTTATGTAAAAGGTTAAGAGTCAAGTTTAGAAAGACTCTATATATAGACCTTTTGAAGTGCATAACAATGAGCCCTGCAGCGGGTGTTACTCTTTAGATTCTGTTTTAATAGATAGGCGCTAGGGGTTACTTTCAAGCAACCATATTAATTCAAACATAGTTTACATACAGGATATTGTTGGATTTTCGATGCCTTCCAATTAACTACTGACGCGTAAATTATGCGAGCAATATGAGGTTCGAGCTTCCTTTTCCAAGGTAGGCTCTCCGCGGTTTCGCGAAAATTCATTCGCGTAGCCGGGAATCGAACCCTTACTTCCCAGTTGTGAGCGGACGCGTTGCTGGTGCGCCATGGAGCCCCACCCCCTTCAGGATGTCTAGTAATCCAATAGGTTACAAGTTGAGGTAACGGATTACAAAGCAATAACGTCTGACATTTTGTAAAAGGGGAGTACAAATGGAAGTAAGTGAATCAAAGATTCATTTCAAAGAGTCAATACAAGCTTGAGTAAATTGTTTATCAGGATTCTTTCCTACCTTCAAAGCTCAAGGCCAAGAGACAGAATTAAATTATCGATAAAAGCTATCACGTCAGTTGCATTCAGAAACAAAATACTACTTCCCAGAATACGCTACCCCTTGAACAGTTTGAAAAAAATTTAAGATAATATAATGAGGGCGAATTAATATTTTTAGAAATTAACTTACACTGAAGAACATATAACGATAGAAAGTATTTCTATACATTAAAATAATGAAGAGAAAGGTCCCGTGTAAACATATGCACAAAGTAGCGCAATTCTACATCGTGAGGCACACGTGTTCTCTTTTTTTTTACTTCAGCTTCAAAATGCCAAGCAAGAGTCTAAACAATCTGTTCAACTTCCATGAGACGATATAAAAAAAGTACTATAAATATTTAGCATGAAGAAATAAGTGCGTAATTCCTATCGCAATTTTAATTACCCCATTGAAAAAAATACTTAGGTTGCTAGCCCCACAGTCACGTCAGGCTTTTGATTCACAACAATGAAAGGCTGGCACAGAACCATTGCTTGCCAGTAAATTTAGGAACTTGACGTAGATGTCGAACGACGGATTGTTCCAGCGTGACATACGGCGCAGAAGTTCATTTCAAACCTGATAGTTCATTTGTCTTGTAAATTAAAGTTGACTCGCCATTGCCACTGGGACATAGGTACCTGACAGCAATGGTTCGACAACCTGCGTTTGTAACTTTCCTAAGCCCCCGCGATTGCTGAAAATTCGTAAAGTAAAGACAGGACTGGCTTAAGGAATTGATGAATCTTCTTAAATTCCAAAATTCGATGTTCCTGAAGAGTTACTTCCTTCGTGTCTGCAACCTCCTGACACAAGGTTCCTTCAGGCACAGAACTGACCAGTTGGCCTGAGAACATTCAGGCTAAATATTTTCTTCCAGTCTATTTACTTTCAACGAAACTCGTCGGAGTTGTAATTGTTGACGGAGACGCATCGAGATTGTGTTACACTGTGCAGATCTACGAAGATGATCATGAGCAGAGCCCTCTGCGGATATGGCTTCCTAAGCCAACAAACTAAATGTGCTCCCGAAGAAGTCTTCTGCCTAGGGCCTCAAGAGGGCCGTTCACTTAAAAAATGAATTCGTCTTTTTGAGGTTAGAATAAGAGACTACTAAAATGACAAAAAATGCATCCAGCTAATTTAGAATTTTTTTGGCGTTGCATGTAAGTCAATGAATAGGACGTTTGGAGCTTTAGTTAAAGGATTGTTTGTTCAAAAAACATTTAAACTAATGAGAGCTAATGACGTACAACCGACAGATCTTTCCGTGTTTACACTAAGATGTGAGTATTTCATCAATCATATTAATTAAACATTAACAAAATTTTATCATTTATCTTACCAGATAGAGGTTAGTCTGAGTTACACCTGAATTAATCAACTAAATCAATCTAACTTCAGTGTTGATCAGTCGAAATGAACATGGCAACCATCTCCATCCCGCAGCTCCAATAGATTTAAAAAGTAAATCGAGCAGCGTATGCATATTAAAATCACCACATTTACCTTGTGTATGCTAAAAAATGTTCAGATATGTTCATCATTACCTACAGTATTGAGTTGAATTCTCAAAATAGATGTAGCATTGAAAAATGAAAGCCTTATTCAAAACGTGGAAACTGAGATTCTGTGCAATATCTTCACAGAGAAAAAAGGATTTTGATGCTCTCTTCTTCACACAAATTGCTTCAAAAAATAAGTTTGAATTTTATTTTAGGTAAAAAGATGTTACAATCAGGGTCTTTTCATGAGTCGTCAGATCTGTATCTTGCAGGAATATACGTTGTAAAAAAGAGACAGCTGTTCAGAAAACAAGATAACTCCCCTCCTCTCCATAAAATTCAAGTGAAGTTCTGTAAGCAAATTTGTTACTCACCTTTCATTTTAAATGTGAAAAAATTCAGAGAAATACGTTCGTTCACGAAATTTCTGTCCATTTCGACGGTATAAACTCGATCTATCTCAACAGCTTTCAGTCCACACATATAATGCACTTCCGCAACTCATGGTATTTAATGCACGCATGAGGGAAGTTGAAGCACACTACTCAGTTACACTAATCCAACAGATGGTACACCAAGTACGGGTCACCACCCAACAGGAAAGCAGCGTTTTTCTCTATTCCTTGAAGAGGCCATAATTTTCCTCCCACTGTTATTGAAGCTCAGCGCAATCAGGTGATGGAAAATATTATCGAGTTACCCAAGAAGTTCATCCTCAATCATCAAAACTTTCAAAAAGAAAAATCTGGCGTCTTAAAATAACCTACATGAAGAACAGACTCGCCCCAGCAGACTATGGAAGGAATTCAGAGCAGTTCTACTAACTATAACTAACCTTAGAGACAAAAATTTGTAGTAAGTGAGGAACTACTCAAGTCTACTTAGAAAATGGTGATAACTAAACTTTTACAAATCAAATTAGAAAGCATTGAAAAGAAATAAAAACATCGCTTAAATGAGAACCCTCCTTGGAAAACAAGGTATGGTCGAAATCCTTAAATCAGCGAGGCCAAAATCGGATAAAAAAATTTGTTGCGTTCTTCAATTGAATTATTTTACAGACGTTGATTATGCGAGTCCAAACCTGTTAATTAATTATAGAAACGTCAAACCATAAAGTTTAAAAGTGCATAAATTCAAAATAGTGGCACACGAGCAGGGGAAAAATGCAGCGGCAAAAAGCTGACAAAAAAACACACACATAAGCGTAGCATCAAAACACAAAAAAACACAGAATAAACATTGCACCTAATGCACAGGTTTAGGAATGAAACAGAGCAAAAGGTTTACCTTTTTATTAGATGACAACACACTTTTTCAGTCACGAAGCATTTATATTAGTATGACACAAATATTTTCGGCAGATCTCTTAACATAACAGTTTGGCTAAAATCTTTCAAGCAATAAAACCAAATAGCATTCACAAAATATTATTTTATACAAATACGAACTTCCTATTTACACATACAAACAGTACAACAGAGAATATGTGGGAGAGTCACAATCACAGTTCAGAGAGGTCACGTCCAAGAATTAT
Organism: Orchestia grillus; assembly: GCA_014899125.1. Taxonomy (NCBI): domain Eukaryota; kingdom Metazoa; phylum Arthropoda; class Malacostraca; order Amphipoda; family Talitridae; genus Orchestia; species Orchestia grillus. The sequence goes on along the minus strand of VOMN01023297.1, from coordinate 30,156 downwards.
TATTAAAAACAGGGCGTCTAAGCCCACATACTGGGATGTTCGTTTGGCAGAGTGAGAAACAACTGTGAGTATCTAAACAGACGTTAACATATATTCCACTCATGTTCAAGTCTCAATTCAGTTTATTAGGTAGGGCAAATGAGAATCAATCGTCAACTTTCGAACTTCAAATTAGGATTAGAAATACACCTTGTCGCTGAAGATTGAAGTTGATGGCCTCCCATGACACTCCAGCGAGAAACTTCCGCACAATTTAGCTGTATTTCCACCCACAGCCGTAAATGTTCAGCTCGCCATTTAAATGATTTAGAATCGAAATTACAATGCACCCACAATCGGGAAGAGCCAGCTGCAGCTTCAGACAAAAGTAACTCATTAACGGAAAAGAGACGATATCTTCAGAAACTTCATGTAGTTATTTTAAGAACAACCTGTGGGCGAATTTTTAAAAGAAAATTGTTGGGAGTTTTTATTTAGAAAGTTCCATTCCCTGGGCTATTATTAGCGCCATCAAATTTATAGTCTTCTCCGACCAGTGATTCATCAGTTCTCAACGAAAAATTATTTTATTTCTAAGCTCACAAGTCGATGATCAGCAGTTGCAGAGCGGTGGTTCACAGCTCCCAACGTAACGATTTTCTATGATTTACGGAAACTACATTTCATACTTCGAAGAAGAGCAGATAAAAGCATATCACGACACCGAAACGTGCCACATAATAGCATGAAGAAAAGGTTATCGAATCGTACACACACAAACATATACTAACAGTAACGTCCATTTTAATTAACAAAGAAGGCTCAGTCGAGCCTGAGAAAATTTTAATTTTGAGGATCCAAAACTGTACGGGCATAGAAATATTTTCACAAGCCCTTTGCTTTCGTAGCAAAAATTTCTCTCGATGGAGGAAGAAGCGAAGAACATGTCAATAAATCTTCAACTATTTAGGTCATAAAGCTTGAAGCCAACGCCTTGGTAAACACCCAGTTAACTGTGGGATATGAGGTAACTTCGTGAAAGTAAACTTCCCTTTTTTTAACTTCACTGACAGCATGAATCGCAGGTGATAAATCAGCATAATCTTGCACTGTATATCAGCGGTAACGCAAACCAAGAACATAACCTACAGCTAACAACTAGCTTGACAATGAATTAACTGTTATTAACAGTTTGATTACGATTCTCCACATAGGTAAAATTACATGCCGACAAATATTGTTAGATTACATGACAGCGTGTACCATATATGACCCACTCCGGAGGCAAACGGTTAAGCAGCACCTCAGCATCTCTAACCATTAACGATGCTAATGAATGGTTGCGCTAACCACCCTCAGCCTCACAACCACTCTCATCACTGAGCTGCTGCCACTCACGGTCGGTTTTCTCTGAACTCTGCGGAAATTCAAGAAGCAGGCGGCGCAGTGCAGATGCTGTGGAGACACTGCACGGCAGCAACGTCGGTTTAACGATAGCCGATATATTGGGACACCTGAATGATGCCTAAGCTGAACTATCGGACCTGAGAAGACTGGACGCTGCCTTGTGCTCTCGTTAATGTACGAAAGAAAGTGATGCGTTCTCTACAGACAGGTCATTATACTCCACTCTTGCTCAACATGTTCCTCCGTTTGCTGAATTTACTCAACTATTTGTGAAACAGACTTCTTATTTGGCTCAAAGGGTACTATCAGTTTTTAAAAACACGAAATAAATTTTCATCAACGCTGAGGCTCAAGATTAGACAGAATTCATCTTTAAATCAGTACAAATGTTTTAAACAAATTTTACACCTCTCTGAATACGATCAGTAACCATATTTTCCGTACGACATCCCCAAAAAGAAACGCTATTCCTTCGAAAATATTTCTATACTATTTGGATAGTGTAAATGGATGATCAATTTTTTAGCGACTGGTAGAAGTTTTACTACAAGTATATAAGTTCAATTAAGATGTATTCTGCAGATTCATGTACGGGAATGAGCACATCCTGTAGGATTTTAGACCGCAATATTAAGAAAAGAACGTTAAACCCCAAATTCTGAGCGTATCGCCACGGAATGGGGGATAAAAGGGCAGGCGTTTAATGGTCTCCGAAGGAGTACAAAATTTGTGTTTCCTTTGCTGAGAATTTTCGCTATTTTTTAGCGTATATAGACCTGGATCGACGCCACTCCTACATCACCCGTAGTAGTGAGCTGGTAGAGCATTCACGAGGCAGCCAGTTCAGGCGTTATTGAAAGGAGTAATGCGTCACCTCCTGCAATATAGCCCAATATAGCTCTTCGTACTTATCAGTTCATTATTAAAGCCATGTTGCGTTATTCATTAAAGCCATGTTGCGGGAAAATTGATTTTCAGCCATACGAGGAAGACCGGCGTCTCGGCCGACTCCATGAGATCGCCAAGGGAGCCATGGAGGAGAGCACGAGGCCGGTAAGACGAGGAGCTGTTGATGAGACCCACAGAGGTGCCTTAGGTGACCCTTTTGTCGTCGGTTCGCTTCTTGAGAGGGAAAGAAACGTCTCAAGTAAGCATCAGACTTGAAATTGTCGCTCTAAATGAGCGCCGCGCTTACCACACGATGCACAACCACAAGTTCATTTTAAAAATTTTCACAACAGACCTTCACAAATACCACCAATCCAAAACTCCCTGATTTTGAAGTTCAAAAATCAATTTGTGCAAAAAAGCAAGGAATGTGAGAACTATGAGGAAAAGGTACTGTCATGGTATCATTTTTTTTACAGTACTATCCTTGAAAAAAAAAACTCGCACTGATAGTTGAGATCTATTATACACTGGCACATCGAACTAAGAAGACAGACAAAGTCTCGAGTTTAAATGAATGGCTAAAGTGTTCCCATTAACAGAAGTTTGCGGGTTTTGCGAGCTCCTGTAAGATGTACGAGAACGTTAAATTCTCCCAGACGATACTCTCACCACCTTGCATTTGGATACAAGCAAGACAGGTTTATTATATTAACACAGTTCATCAATGCAGTGCAGACAGAAAATTTTCAGTGAAAATTCTACCATCTAAAGTGACCAATCGGTAAAACAGTCAAGCACTCAGCTGGAAAACGTGACAAGTGAACTGATCGAGTCAGTAACCGGACAGAGGAATGCTCTGAACAGCAAGTGTAGACGATTGGGCGAACTCAATTTTCAGTAATAAACAATGCTAAACAATAACACATTCGTGCTGTTAACGGTAACGACCGTTAAACTGGATATAATTGGTATAATTAAAAAAGTCCCATTTATAAATGAGTGTTTTAGAACACGTTGCCCAGGATCATCATGGCTTTAAAAATTTGAACGATTCATTACACTCTAAATCAAAATTGTTTACGATGATTCCTATGCAATGGTCGGCTAAAACGACGGCAAATTAATAATTAAAGTGCAACATTACCACTAAATTAAGCAATTTACCAGAAGCCGTTGTGCACACAGTAAACTAGTCTACGCCGCAGTGTCGCCCTTATTACTAATATTATTTTATGTCATGTCAATGTAAATATTTATCACCTTCCATTAAAATGGAAGGAAACATATGAAAGTTTTAAATTTTCTACAGAAGTTTATTTTAATAGAGGGTGTAGACAGTTTTGTTAAGGATCAAGGGGAATTAATTATGAAAGCGTGAAAATAAAAAAAAAATCACCGTAAGTCACCAAACAATTAGAGAAAGAAAATTTTAGCGTAGAAGCATTTTTCCGGTCAGTAAACTATTGTGATGGAGACCGAATATGTCCGAAAAAATTAATATATACAAAGTTTTAGGTTCATACTTTTCGGAGGTATCATACAATTTTCATACGATTCAAGAACGGATAAATCAATCTGATCGCAGCAAAAAAATTCTCACCTGTTCGTACAAAATCACTTATTTCACATTAAGGAAATCGATGACTCTGTCGAAAGTGGACGGATGGATGAAATTACGAACGAAGAACTTTTTTTCTGCAAAGTCTTACAATAAAATTAACGGAATCTTTACCGAAACGTACTCGAATTATTAAAAGCCTATTCGAAATTAACGCACAAGCCGAGTGAACAATTCCTGTTACTCGAATTAACTCGGAGAACGTTTAGGGCGAAGCAACGCTCACATCCGTGTACAAACTCTTCTTGAACAAACTAAAAAAAATTCGGTGATGGAGAAAAAGAAGAATACGCTCGAAGAGGGGGAGGGGTCAATACAACACGCGTGTCACAACGCGAGTGGCGAATAATATAAAAATAAAGCCAATCTTAACATGTAACTCATGAAGCACATCGCCTCAAAGTACACCGCTAACTAACTTGGTTAACTTATGGCTCAGAACTTCTCTAAGGCGCGCCCTGCATCTGAGAAACGACAGCCGTCTGCAGGGGCCCTTAATGGAAACTTGACGCAGCATCACACGGCAGGCGACCTTAGGAGTATTATTTCTAATAAGTGTTGCTGCCACTACTCCTACAATGGCGCTAAAATTACATGGAAATAGACTAATATGAAATAAATTTGATTAAGCATTTATCAAGATATTCTTTTTCACATAGCCGGAGAGTTTTTATGAAGATATCGGGTATGAGATAAATGTAACTAGTACTCAAGTTTTAAGTAATCGAAAACTCTCATTCTTAAAAAAAATTCGAGGAAAAAACCGGTTCGGTTGCACGAGTTCACTGAGCTTGCGTAGTCCAAGAGATTATGTTCACTGCAGCTCCTCTCGAATAAAATAGTAATAGTTCGCAGGGCTTCAGAATAGCAATTCCTTACGCATTCGCTATAGGAGCACAATTATATAAATTAATATGTACAACGCATCTTACTAGCGCAATCAATTTACGTAATCCAAACTCTTTAATAGACTCTCCTTAGTTCCATTAAATTTTACTCAAGTTAATTAAAAATTAATGAGAAAGTTGATATCCGTAATTGCCTGTCTTTATTATTACTTTCATCTAATGAAAGAGAGAAAAGGAGTTCATAAAAGAGTCAGCAATATAATTCTCACTGACTACATGGTCAAACAAAGAAGGCTCGATACTCCCAGCGCGACAACAAAGTCACATTGAATGAAAAATCTTATCAATAATAAACAGCAGCCACGATTATTATTATTACCATCGAGAATGGCTTACTAAAAACAGGCATAGCATTGGCCAGAAAATGCTACCAGCAACTAATACGCTTCTATTCATGAAATTTTTTGAGTTCCTAAATTATTAATAAATTCCCCAGATTCTACACTGATATTGATAAAGCAGTTCAGCGAATAATTTCACTGTGGAAACGGCAATACATACTACTTATCGAAACGTCATCTTGATTCTAGAGAACAATTTTTGGCACCCCATGAACTACTTGACGTTTTCGCCGCGACGTACGCGGGTGATGGTATGCGCACTCATACCTGGGCTTACGTGCTTAGAATTAGACCTCCGCAATCCACGGTGCAATCCGGCTTGTGAAGGCATTTACGCGCTTTCTCTACTACGCACTGAACGCGTGCCTTGCGGTGTATTATTAACTGCATGACGTACCGTTCGATTGTCTGGTTCCGGTACTATTGAAAATTTTCAAGTCTACTGCAGCTCAAGGTTCCAATTCGCGCAATAACCATAACCAGGACGCTAACAAAAATAATAATCCGACGTTTAATACAAGCGAAGGAATTAACCTATCTAGTTTTGTAACAGTAATACCGAGCTTGTGTTCATTTTATGAATTACTATTTTTATAGTAGACCACTACACGTGAGATACGACTGTTTCAAAAGCAAGAAAATTGTGTTCTCGACTAACGTTCAGTGGAACAGAAGCAGTAGTCGTGCGTCTTGAGCATCAATTAGTTAAGATTGACCCTCTGCCAAGGAAAATGTAAGTAAACTCCACGCCGAAACAAAGAGACTAACGATAGGCGGGGAAAGATTCTAATTACGCGGGGTTTCACCACTGAAGTCGCCACGACGGCGTTTTAACATAGTACGCAGGGGCCTCTCAAGGTGGCACAAATATCAGTCAAGTAAATAGGATCAGACACTGAAGACACTCGTGCGTTAAATGGTGGGTATGATACGCTGGATATTTCTAAAGAAAAATTTGAAAGAATGATACAAAAATGTTTCAGGGTCAGAAATGACTCGTGGAACCAAAACTCGAAAAGCTGGATCAACGGGAGGAATACAAGTGAGACGTATGACCGATCACGGTCACTAAAGCGAATACAGATGCTCGCTCTTCGCGTTACTCTTCCCAAGAAAACGGCGGACAACAGCAGACATTCAAACTGAGCCGCTACACCCTTATCGGAGCAGCAAAATAACGGCCACCCAGCCTCGCTATCTTCTCTTGGCTTATCTCAGCATAACGAACCCCGTGCGCGTTGTGAAAATGTCATATTTTCTCTCTTCGTCCGGATGATAATTGAAACCGTGGGGGTTTTGTTCCCAAACGTGTGCGCGTGATTAGCTAGAAAATTATCTATGTCTTTGAAAGGGTATATAAAAACTCACCAAACTCGTTGATTTTCTAGATTTCAAAGTTACTTTCTTATGTTTATGTAAAGTGAGTAGTTAAATAGCAATGCTACGCTGATAAGAGTTTCCAATTGAAAATAGTTTCCTATTTTTACAACGACGAAGATAACACATATTTCAAAGAGTGAAATGAGCCCCATCAACAAATCACTAGAACAACATTTCTGTTAAGCATTTTTTGAGTTAATAATTTGATCTATACACTTGTGTTTCACGACAAACCTGAAAGTTGAACTCAAAGTTCATTCTGGGTCTGACTGTCAGTCGTGAACGAAATACAATAACAGCAGAACAGCCGAAAGCAGACACTGGGACATACTGAGAAACGCTCAAAATACCGGCAGAAAAGATTAGAAGGTGACTGAGGAAATAGTGCATCATCACCTTAGGAGTGATTATTTAGGTACCTCGATAACGAGGAAGTCTACCGTTCATTCATTCACAGCGATAACTGCAGTGAAGTACAGTGTACATTCCATTCTAAAAAGCCCCCGCATGGGTACAAAATCTCTTTGTCTCGACTGGCTATAGTTCGTAAAATGAGCAGCGCAAGCATTTGACACCGCCAGAAAATTAGACGAGTGAAAAAAACAAAAACGAAGAGGCTCCAGCTCGAGGTCGGCCGTGCAGTAATGCCGGGATCTCTCGCGGGAAAAACTGATTGTCGTAAAACACTTCAGAAAAATATAAAACCTGACAAGTTGAAGGAGTCGAATCCTACAACAGCTTCCCTTATTTTTGAAACTCGACGGGGGAATACCGGGTGCCCAAAACAAGCTGACAAGAACAGATACAGCTCAGGAATTTTGCATCGCCCTTTGGTAGCGTGAACACCCCACATACGCTGATGGGAAATAGCTATCCTCCCCTAACAAGTAATTCTAAACAGCCCATTAAAATATGACAGTTCATAGCCCCTTTGAAATAAGACAGCCGCTCTTCACAAGATCCTGCAGTAGAGAAGGACTTTCAGCCTCACAATAACGGACACATTTCCGTTCCTCAACTAAAACGTTCAACTCTCACCTAAGCAAATGGCGATCGAGAGCTACTTAGTAGAGCCAACAATCAGAACAGACCACCAAAATGCTGACTCCCTACCACTAGTACTTGGAAGTAGTTCGAGCATCCCGTCCCAGGCTCCACTAGTATGCTACTTTTTTAGGTATGTCGTGTTCTTATATCCGTTTCCCAAAGGAAGCACTCCGTCCGAGGTATCTAACTTTGCCCATCCAGAGCTAGAAATCTATGACAATAAATGGGATTCCTAAATCAAAAAGAATTAAAGAATCCATTCGTGCCAGCAGGGTAACTGCAAATCCACTCCACAGTAATATCCGAGATCACTTAAATACAATCATGCAATACATGTGAAGAATTTTAAAATTTCATCACCGTGTGAGAAACGGAGTCTTAGATTACTTAACTCTCTTCGCTAGGACAAATGTTCCGATTCTTTTGTCTCTTCCGTTCGTGCTGCTGCGCTAGTAATTCTATGCGAACCATAAATTCACGAAATCATTTTATTAAAGTACTTACGTACCATACATTTGCGTAGTCAATTCATTAGAGTACCTACGTACAATAATTAAAAGCAATTCAATCCATAAATATAAACAGTCTCAATGGAGCTGACACTTCTGTCCCTCTTAATATTTTAGATTAGGTTGACTGTTTATTTTTCGTTGAACACACCACTTTTCTTTTTCTTTCAGATCCAGAGAATATATCCTGTTTTACTAATACTGAAGACAAGTTCTGTTTAACTCGAAAGCTTTATTGTTAACATGAATATGCTTTAAAGATGTTTGTACTCAACTTAGCAGTTTTATTTTTATGGAGTTTACGTTTCCTGATGCATAAATTTATTAGAGCAATAATGAGTATTGTACAAAGCGGGCAGTTCGTTTGCAAAATCAACCCACTATCAAGCAATTCAAATCTGTAAGCATGAATAAAAGATAAAAAACGATGGGTTATAATGAAATCTTCAAAGACGTGAATTTTTTAAAATTATTTTCAATCATGAAGAGCATAGAGGAACGCTGCATCGTTTTATTTATGTGAGTAAATGGCTCAATTAGTCTCCAGTAAATAAGAAAGTAGCGATAACAAGACGCAATATCACATCCGTCAGTATAAGCAGGCACAAAATATTTATTAGGAAAGACTAACCTTCCTTTCCCTTAGAGCAATGACGCACACAAAATTGTTTGCACTTTAATAGAGGGCAGATGAAGTATGGTTATGTTTCGAAACGAGCAGTGAAAGTATGATCAATTTCCGTACCTCGTAAACTTTTCAAAATTCAAATGCTAAGATTCTCACTCCATTACTGAAATTACTTAATCCTATTTTAGCACCAAGATCTCCAACATCGTCTCCATCTAGTTTCATGACAACGAAGCGCGTGTTAGGCAGCACAATTAGAATCTCCGTGTGCAGACTCCCGATGATTTTCCCTGTCTTAGATTGTCGACGAAGAATAGGACCGCTTAAAACAGTTGTAGCGCTAGCTCTAATCAAATCCTGAGAATTAACTCAAAATGAGCAAACGGCAAGCAATGGACAGTCTGGAGACCTGCCTGCAAGCAACGGAACAAACGCAAACAAGCAGCAGCAGCACTGAGAGAAGTGCCAAAAAAGCCGCAGCTGGTGCAGCTCGCTGCAGCTGGTGCTGTTCTGGAGTGTGCTTGCTTGCTAATGCGCACTCTGAAAATTAGTGAAGCTGTCACAGAGAACTCGCTTCCTAATCCAACAGTTAGACCAAACTCGTTCTCAATGAGTTCATTTCTCGAGAGTGGTCATATATCAGAATAATTTTTTCCGACGTACTAGGGATGCTTTAATACATGATTCGGTAATAGCAGGATACTCGAAGTAAACTTTTCGCAAATTAGCCTGAAGAATACGACGAAATCAAAACTATAGCTACGCACTATGCGAGTGAGCCTTCGACATGAGGAAAAATGAGACTAAAATCACACTGGTTTCCTAGATACAAATAATTCTTATCAAGTAACTTATGTTGACAAGAATATCGCGACGAGAGTAGCACGTTGATTCCCAGTCGCCGAATACGCGAGTATATTAGAGAACCTGTCTCTTTTGAACTCTGTGGTTGAAGTTAATGCAAGAAATTAGCAGATTAAAAAGAAAATAACTAAAAAAGTGCAAAGATTAACTGTTTTTCTTAATATTCCCGGCAAAACACTACCGAACGAGTTGGATTATATACGAGCTTAATCATCTAACGGGGGAAGCTGATATATTTAGTACAGAAAATTATGTTGCTAGAATAATAACGAGAGTACCGTTCAAATTATCTCATTGAACTATCATGACTAGTGTCCCTATCTACATGTAAGTATGATTATTGCTTATTCAAGCACACCAATTCTTCGAATACCGCAATTCATTTCTTCATGCTTTCTAAAATCAAATTATATTTTTTACTAACTTTCGTCCCTTCAAACATCCCATCCTCTTCCTGAGTCAGTTCGTTCAGTAGTTCAATTCTTCGCTCCTCGAAAATACCGGCATCATTTTCCGCCAGTAAATGGTGTCCCTCGGTGCGAAGGCTGCCAGAATGCAGAATGTGTGTTTCGTCAAGCAAGTTTTGTGGCACCGAGAGAGCTGGCAATTGCTAATTTATACGCCATGAAAGATAACGCGCCAGCTCTCCAGGAACCGAGGGACAGTCGGGGTGCACTTTGTACGATGAAACTCTGGATTGCGGACTGCGCAGTTACTCGTACACGAACGGCTTGCACTGGCCTCAGACGGAGGAGGTTCGGCTTTTAACAACGAGAATTTTGCCGAGCGCAAACTCTCGGCGATAGAAAAGGTAACTTTCATATCGTGCTGCGGCCGTTGTAACTTCAGATAGACAAGACAAGAGGGGGAAACGATAAGCCATTGTTAGTGAAAAAATGAAGTTATAACTCCTCGTAGATACACCAGGCGAAATGTTACAAAACACAGTCCGCGTTCCAAGATCAATGATATCTTCTGAGTAAATCATTTAATAAAGCACACGGAATTAGAAGACGAAAGCATGCAAAAATACGAACATAATGATAAGACCACATTCACACGGGCAGCAACGCAGAATTACAAGATTTAAGATGATCAGTAGAACTTATTTTTTCCCAAAAATTTTAGGTGGTCATGCATAAAGAAAAAAAACGTTAGGCTAGATAGGATATAGAAGTACAAAATACTTACAGCCACGCGGGTGAGCAACAACGGAAGCGAGCAGAAAGAGCATGCTTAACAAAGGCTCTCTGACTCAGCCAACACCCGCAAGGTTAAGCGTAAACAAAGACAAGTCAGAAGCCAACAAGAGGAGCCACAGCTAGGACACACAAGGCAAACAATCAAGAGGTAAAACGTACTCCGAGTGTAGTAAGCGAGTGCTGCCTCTTGCGGTCTTGGAACATCAGCAGCTTCTCGACGTCTTCGTCAGCAGCAGACGAAGATGCGTCTCCTCCACATGACATCATGGAAGATGTTAGTGATGAACTTAGTGATCCACCACCTCCACCAACTGAGGATACTCCACTTCTATTAATGGAAGACTGACGGCTGGCCAGCCCCCCAGAAGAAGTGGCTCCAATGACAGGAGACGGAGTTCCGGTTTTGGGAGTAGCTGGTACCGTGGAAGGAGTGGAAGGCTGGTGTAGTGGAGTGTTAGGTGCGCTGGAAGGGGCCGTGGGAGGGCGGTGGGACGTCGGTGGAGGATGGTGGTGAGGAGGATGGTGGTGGTGTGTGGGTGTGGTGAGTGGGTGGGGATGGTGGTGGGTTGGGGGATAGCCGGAGCGAATGTGAGGCAGAGCGTCTTCGTGGCTCCCACTGCTGAGACCATCCTCTGTAAAAAAAAAATTGCGTTAGAAACAAACATGGGCGAGTACCCGGCGGTCTTTAATGTGCTACTGGTAGGCAGAATACATGAATTTAATTCTTAAAATGTTGTAGGACAGAAGAAAATGAAAAAAATGAAATGAAGTAATATCGTGGCAAATTAGAGATGCTGAAAACCGAATAGCGTTGTAAAAATGAACAAATAAATAAATAGAAAAAAGAATGACTATCGTGGAATGACGTAATAAATAAAAAAAACAGAATCGAACATCTAATACGAGAAAATCAAGGAGACTGAAAAGTAATACAATAACAACATTGTATTAAACTTAGGGTTACCCCTGAAGTTTGGCAGACAGTGTAACTATATTAAAATAATAAAGCCGGAAGGGATCATGAGCAAAAGAATTACCACCTTAATTAGGATAATGAGGTCCACTCACTGTTACCTCAAGGTAATGAGAGTTGTAGTAAAACAAAGTCAGTCAATTATAGATAGTTATGACGTCAAGGAATTTGTACTCCAAGCGGCCATGTGCGAAACATGTTCGATGACAGCAACACAAGTCAAGATAAAATTCAGACATTAGTTAATGAAAAAAATATTTGCGCGTAGAAATTCTTTCTTGTAGGCTCGTTTCACTGCACACAGTAAATATCCATAACAGCTAAAACAGAAATTCAACCCCTAAGAATCGTCTTGAGACTAAATTCAGGGCTCATCTATGCAGCAAACAATTTTGACTAAAGAAAATTACTAAAGCGATTAATTCTCCACTTCAGGTTAGGTTTTTTGTAGAAAGATTATCTTTACTCTTACAACTACATAGTCTAGGCAGCTTACGGAAGATAAATTAAAATTTAATGGCTGTAAATTTTAAAGAGGGCAAGTCATGATTATGACTGCCACCATGATAAAACTGTTGAAATATTCAACTGAGGTTGCGAGCTCGAATGAATTTTTACTGCAAAGAGTTTCTTTAGGTTGATTTCTGTACTACAGAATTATCATCACATAGAGCTTAATTAACGTATTCGCTCGGCGAGTAGTTTCACATGGAGCCAAACCGTACTGAACTAAACACAAAAGAGACATTTGTAAAAGTTTCTGCTTCTACTGAAGTGGCTAGTGTTAAAGTACTCATGAGCATATACCTCAAAGTATACTGACAAAGCTAAGGTTCGTCACCAAAACCCTTCCAGTGTTGATAAGCAACTCCACAACCCCCTGAGAAGCGCTGGGTTCCTAAGAAACATTCAACGCAACATCCTCGAATGCACCTTTTCTAATGGGAAAATAAAAATTTCATCCCCTACCGCGTGGCACGTTGCGCCAAAGTTTTGCCCTTTTAACTGAAACTTCGAGTAACAGTTAAATGAATTCCTTTAAAAGGCACCCGTGCTTGAACTTCCATGCTCGGAATAAACGAACGCGATAAAACGTAATGACTCAATTAAAATGCATCCACAACGGGCAAAGGGGAAACGTAGAAAAGCTCGTCGGAAACGGTGAAAAAAATGTACTCCAAAACAGGGCTGTTGGTGAACACACGTTTCCAATACCAGGCCTGTTTTTGCTCCCTGGGTGGAATAAACAACCGAAACTCCCATCCTAAATCATGCGCTGTCATTGAAAGCCATTATCGGAGCAACTCGAACTTGCTCTAGTTAGTTTTATTTTACTTCTGTCGACGCTGATATATTTTTTCTCTCCGGAAACATGAAGTCTGGGACCAGCAATGACCTCTCATCCCTGACTAAACTCGACTATTTGTGTCACTCAATGTTTTCTGCTTTAGTGTCCTCGAATATTCTTAGAATTGGCACAACCAAATTGTATTTGGTGATTAGTGTTTTCGAGTATTCACGAAAACAATTGTACTCGAATAATATAAGACATTAATGTTCTCGAATGTTATAAGAAGCAATTAAGTGTCTTCGAATATAATTGAAAATTAATCATCCCGAATGATCTTGGCTGTTATGGGTTCCGGAATATTGTGAACTCTAATTGTAACAAAATATTGGTGGCAATGAAGGTCTAAGGTTTGAAAGCATTGCATTTCAAAAGCTAGGAAATGTTGCAAATTCTTCTGTATCTATAAATAATAACATACATTATCTACGGTGACTATTTCTGAAGCAACGCACAAAAAATTATAATTCACGAGTTGGCAGTAGAGAACCGTCAGAACAGAAGGAATTTCAAATATTTGGAAATTTTCTCCCACAAACAAGACGCCAGGGAAAGAACGTCTCAATTACAGCAGGCAGAGGACTATCACGACTCGTAAAATATAAGGTTTTGTTTCCACAGCGCAGCTGACCCCAGTCCAACTTGTTCGTCGCGGCACCTGTAATATTGGCAGCCGAAGCGCAGAGATCGCCGCCGAGGCAGCCATTCCGCTCATTCTCGCCGCCTTAAACGCACTAATCGCCGCGCAGATGACCCATTCGATTATCATTTTACAGCTCTTCCCGAACTATACATACTCATGCAAAAATGAATTGTCCTGAAGTGTCCTGCATTTATTGGATGCCTCCTGCTCCATTAAAGTCTTGCTTTTAGCTCGAGTGTCGAGAATTTCATTACAAATATTAAAAAGAGTTTTTTAGCATAGGTTCCAATGGAAACGTGGTCAACTTTAGACACACCGACTGTGAAATGAAAGTTAGCAAGTTTGTGAGCCAGGAGCGGCATGAAATCCTCTCCGTATTTGTCCCGAGCTTGCAACTGTAAGCCGGACAAAACCTTGATCTTCCAACGAACAATACAAATGCGATTCAAATGGAGAGGATAATTTCAACATCAACGAATTTGCCAACGGATGATCGTAATTTATCGTTTAGCAATTGCACGCTAGTTTTACTAGAGGAATAGCCATTGCAGGTCATAATCGCAAGGATTGTTTTCGGGAGCGACGGAGCTGTCGATACTCGATATCAACGTACTCGCTTACAAATGCGGCTGGCAAGCACATCAAAGAGAGACTAGCAGCAAATCGCCCGCTCGAGCCGTAGGTACGGAACGATGGCACACCAACCAATCTTGCAACAGCGAACGAAAAACGGTATGTAAATCTATCGATCGCTCTCCTTCACTGAAAGTGAGTCCACCTACTTACACTCGATAAATAGGTTGATCTCCGTGGTCGATCTTAATGAGAGCCAGGGTTAAAAAGACCAATGAGGACAAAAGATTCCTCGATGCCTTGGAGAGTTGCTTTAATATCATTGATATAATTACTAGGTTGAAATTGAAAACACGCTTTATTCAACTACAATGCTATATTCAACTACAATACTAAACTCATCCGAATACTTTCATTTTACTTTCAAGCAGCAGATTTGGAGAAGTTTGGGAGAAGTGCGCTTACAATAAGATCAGGAGTCACTCATGTAGTTAAGAGCAATCAATCTTCACAAAGAAATTTTGACTCAAATTCCCAATGATGCCGACGCCGGTAAAACCAGGCGAACATCGATCATCGCTCTGCAATAGTTGACATGGACATGGTAAGCATCAAGTTTAGCCAAGAACCAACGAGATACTAGCAGTAGTTCACAAGAATCATCACTAGCAGTAGTTCACAAGTCTCATCACTAGCAGTAGTTCACAAGAATCATCACTAGCAGTAGNCATCACAAGCAGCAGCAGCAGCATGGCCCCAAGCCCCAGGTCGAGCAGCACAAATATCGTCCCCATCATGAGCAGCAACACGTGCACCAGCCCACGAGCACCAGCCTGGAAAAGAAGTCCGCTCGGCCAGCCGGTTTTGGTCGCTGCCAGCTGTTCCCGGATGCAGCTTTCACTGACGCACGTCGGCATCAAGGACAAGCGCCAAGCTCTTTTGTCAGGGCTCAACGCTGTGTCTAATTCCAGAGCATAATTTACCAGGCAGTCAAGCTTGAAATTATTTTTGGGTTGATTGTCATTGAATCTGTAATAATTTTGGTGCATTCGGGTCATCACATGCGATGGAGATAACTACTATCTGTCGACAGTGAGGGTAGGCTGGTAGTTGGATGAACACATTTTCACCAAAATATTGCCTAGAACACCCTCGGCACTCTAAAATTGTAATGGCTACGACGTGGTGATTTTCTAAAAGGGCTTAATCAGTCTTTCGTGGTTCAAGGGAAAGCTATTCCAACACATCCGTATTTATGGAAATTGAATACATGCACGAAAAATTCAAAGGAGAATCAATCTTACGAACAGGAATGATTCAATTCTGCTCCATGACAAAACTCGGCCGAACACTTTTCAAGTACATTTCCAAAAGCTGCACAACCTAAATCATTAGAAGTTTGTACTCGTTCATCAGTTAGTGGCGCATTTTAAACTTTCCGAACGGATTTTATATCCTCCAACAACCTAAATGTAATCCAAGCATTTGAACTGTTAAATTTCTTCAAATTATAAGAATCTTCTCAAAAATGCATAACGAATTTTGAGGTACGTTGGAGAAACGTCATTCACCATCATGATGCCTGCTTCATATGACAATTAAATTAGTTAACGTGCATTTGAGAAGGGTTTTACATTTTTCTACATGAAGTACGTCATCTGATCTGTGACATTTTAAGTTCAGACGGACAATTTCTTTTCAATATTCAAAATACAGGTAACATGATGCACCATAAACAAGACTGTTTTGAGAATGCAGTAGTGTCGGAGATAATCAAAGCATTAATAAACTGCCCTCTCTCTATGCAGCACAAAGTAAATCGGCTAATAAATAAACGGTGAAATATAGGTAAAAACTACGTACGTAATTTGTACTCAGAGCATTCGTTATTTCACGACACTAACAGTTCAAAGCATACTCACTGAATGAAAATCTTTTCATTCATAATGCGGCCAACACAAAAAGAAGACGACAACCTCGATTTGTGTGGTCAACCCTATATATATAGGTCAGGACATGCACGTAAATCAGATCAAGGAGAACGATTCGAAAAACTAGAACATCAGTCAATAAAAGAATTTCCCATGTGACGCGATGAGGAGATATGGGAGGCGAGCTGCGTTTGGTAAGAGGATGGCAGATGAGTTATGCATTATTGAACAGGATGGGACCTGGACTACGCACTACGAATGTGAATGGGAGGTGCGGTACGCATTGCACCGTAGGATGCGAACGTAGTTCGGTCAAAGGTGAAGAGCATTGGAGACGAGATGTGTACCATGACGGAAGAGAAGGCAAGATATTCTTTTGGAGGTAGGCAATGACGAGACTTACGAGGAGCAATATGGAGATTTATCAAGGCGTAGAAAAATGAGGAATTGATTCGAATGAATTAGAATTTTTTACTGACTGAGATTGAAGTAAGACTGTTAGGCAGAAAATCTGACGAAAGCCAAGAATACAGTGCGCGAAGTATGAGAATATTAACGTACTTCACGATAGCGAACCATGATTACCAATTACAATGAGGCATACCGACTCCACTACACTTTTCGGGAGCATGTTGAAGTTAAGGGAGCAACTTTATTTTTTTGTTTTAAAATAGGACATCTACCTTATTTTGTCCGTAATTGTACGCACTAATATTTTATAGCTACACCGAAAATCTTGAAATGAAATTGAGGAATTCATGAATTTCAACCGAATTCACCTAAACACCGAAAAAATTGAAGAATTTATGAATTTGAAACCGAATTCACCGAAACAACACAACATCTATCACTAAAAAGGAAACATTTGAGTGCTGATGAGACATACGGCCGTCCAACGTCAGGCAAGCTTTTTTACGATACTTCCACGGCGCACTGCGTTTGCAACCTGCGCGTACAAAGTCACCAAAAAAGTTACTGTCATCTTAAATGAAATTACTAGTTAATTCGAAACTCCCAACCCGCACGAAATGGGATCCAAGGAGGGCGAAAAAAGGGACTATTTAGCATGGACTTAAGAAAACGTGGAATCGATGCACAGGTGTGTTCCCACACAAGATTCCCTTCGCACAAAAACAGCACGTTAAGAATAAAAGAAAGAAAAGATTAATGAATAATTAGTGCAAGCATGTAAATGGAAAAAAGGGAAGTGGGCACGATAGAAGTCCCGAAGGCCTAGCTAAAGCTGAGGTAACCTAGCACTGTCTCCTGGGGACGCTGGTCTCCATAGCATAGGATAGACGAGCCTAACTAACCTAAACCTATGGCTTACAGCCTATGTTATGCTCCCAGACAGTTTTTAAACGAATAAGTAAACCAAAGAAAGTCATGAACATTTTTGTCCACACTTTTTTAATGATGTACGTGGTTTTCCAGGTAATTTTTTGAAAAAATGCGAGTAATATCAAAGAGCTACAGTAGAGGCTATGTCATAGCACAAATAATAGCTATACTGGTGCAAAAAAATGATTTCCATTATCTCTCGAAATTGACATGCACGGGCTAGTCATACCGGCGCTCATTAAAATTACGATATCGATTCTTGTGAATGATTCTGACGAGCATCAAAGTTCACCATCCACTGATGCAAATGAGAGGTCAAGTCTCCCGTAAGGACTCTTTAAAACTCGTATATAAAACGGAGACTTTCAGACTAATGCAAAACACGACTGTTTTCCAGATTCTCAGTCAGGTGAAATCAGAGCAAGAAATTAGAAACTTTTCCCTGCTGAACAAATAGATATTGAGTCGAGAACGAAATCCATCTTCTATCTGGACGGATTGACAGTTAAAAACAAGTCAAAATATTTTTTTAAATAGCCACGCAGGCGATGATAGCTCAGTGTATAACTTAAGTAAAGCACTGCTCAAAAGAACCTTCGGAATATACAAGATATTACGTTCAGTATTTCAAATGAGCACGTTCAACTTCGTACACTACCACGGCTCGACAGCGACTACGCAGGATTAACAGAGATGGAAAGGGCGCTTGAGACACGCTTTCTTCGCTACGTTTCAAGCATGCAAATAATCCCACAATAGGTTACGGCAACCGTCGTCGCTGCGACCTTCTCTTTCGACGATAACGACTTTTGATGACGAAATGATCAACTAATATAGACGATAACACTGTCTCCTCTCTGATCCCTTCCACATGGCAAGGTGACCAAGGTTTTGGAGAAGAAAAAATCCATGATCACATCAAAAAAGGAACAAGAACCTACCATATGTTGATGAATCTAATATTAAAAACTACTCAATCAGTACATTCAAAAGTAACCATTATATCAACGAAATTATTTTGACATTCAAATAAAAGCTGAATAAAATAATCAGCAACAGCTAATCCAGATGCATAACCAGAGTTCACTCCTGGGTAGAATTATAAAATATTCTGAAAATACACGAGTATACGTCGAGTCGACTACACGAGTTAAGTAGGTCGAATTGACGATATGAACTTTTTTACCGCATGATTCTTTATCATTACATCGATTTAAACTTGAAAATTCTCATTTGTATTTCTGACCACAACGAAACGACACCACAGAGCAAATCCCTGCAACGGCGGCCAGAAAGTCTAAGTGAGCTTCCAATCTGTTTCCCAGGCGACACCTGCTAATTTTTTCCCCGTGACATCTACTTGGTAGCAGAGGACCAATAGCCCAGTAGATATAACTTTCTACTTACACTGATACGGTAATATTTGCACTCACACATAACCCACACTGATACTTTTGCGTGTGGTTAACATGCCAAGTGTTTCGCTTCCTCGCCACGGCAACTGCCTTTTGCCGATGAAGTTTCACTTGATAAGCGCACAAAGCATCTCGAGGCGTGACGTCACGAATTTCATGCAAACCACTCAAGGCTCTGACGGTTCCGTATTTTGCTGAGAATTAACACACGGCAGCTCGGAGCGGTCACGAGGCAGCCCGGTAGGAAGCGATCAGCTAACAAAAAAGTAATATTTCAGTTCGAGCAGGCAGAGTAATACTCTGTCCAGACATCAAACGTTACGGGAAATGTCACGTTGACGACTCATAAAAACCGTAAGCGCCGGACAGAACGACAGCCACGTACAGCGCGATGAGAACTAGTGATGCATGCATGGTGCGGTGGAGTGATGCATGCATGGTGAGGTGGAGCGATGATTCAATCAATGACGGTGCGATGTAAACGGGATTGTAGTCGGCAAAATTTCAAATGAAACCTCGGCGATGCCTAGCACTATTTAGGTCATTTAGGTCTTGAATCTTTACCTGAAAGGAAAATTTGTGCTCGTGTTCCTTCAAAATTGAGTTACACAACTTCCAATTTTCAAATGCGATAGAATTTACACAATAGAAGTGCATGAATGTGAGCAATAGCGCCGTACAACAGAACTCGATTTTCATGAAAATTGAATACCTGAAAACAGGCGTAGAAAAAGTACCCGGCTATAATAAAAATTGAAATGGCCATGCATCTGGAAGGGCATGAGAATTATGACTGAGCAACGGAGCTAAGCCGAACTAAAATGAAATCCCGACAGCTGTATCTTAAAAAACAATCCCTACAGCAAAGTATCGGGAAGTAATATTATGGTCTGGAGTCAGTTTCACAAAAGGATATAGGCATTGTCAATATTAAGTGACTATTGAGTAGGGAATTCATAGAAAACCTTTGGACATTTTAGAAGAAAATTTGTCCGCAGCTTCATTTCTATGAACAAGGTTCAGCTTGGGAAATGATCGATCTCCCAATAAATAATGTCTAAAACACATAGCGAAAGCTGCTCTTGAATGACACTCAGGCCGACGTGGACCTCCAAGAAAGATTTAGTCTATTACGAAACTTGAATCTGAAGAAATACTTGGGGTGAACATTAAGAATGAGTTTCATTCATTGGACTTCTTGAGCACCGATGATAAATGATGAAAAGTTATTTGCAAAGAAAATTACTACAGAATACTGTACGAATGTTCCTGCACTCTCGTGAAGAACTGAACAAAGACTTTTAGCACTGAAACACAAACACTACTCAACAAGCATAAGCTAATAAGAATAAATGTTAATGAACTATTCATATTTGCCTTTCACTTGACGAAACTTACGACCGCGCATTTCCAAATTATACTCTGAAATCGATTGGAAGACGATGTTCCATTCGAAGGGCTCCATTTAGAAAACTCGCGACGGTACCTTGGTTGGTCAGGCCGTAACTTGTATTAATGCAACAAGTCGGAGAACAATTCGATGCTACTGCAATTTTAATGCCTTTTTTAGGCCCGCAGAAACACAGCTTTCCGATAGAGACGCAATAAGCGAGAAAAGCCGTAACAAAAGTTCGGTACAAGCAGCAACGAAGAAGCGCGTCTCGAAGACCTGTTCACACAGTATCTGAGCTGTGGGTCGACGTGTACAGTAAGATCTAGGGTTTTCAGGGTCTGGGGGTTTTGAGGGTTAGTGTAATCGAAGCTTAGACTTGTGTTAACACCCACAAACAAATGTAAGTCGCAATCCGAGTCAGACATCGAACTCGAGCGAAAAGTGCTCTCTGTTTGATGCTCGTAGGCCTTGACCACGAATACAAATAACCATCGAACGAAAATGAATCAGTTTCTATAAAAGCTAGTTAAAGCAATTGACCAATAAACTTGTATATTGTTTGTTACATGCAAGATTTTTTTACGTTAAATTCGAACAAGACATGCAAACAGAAAACTATACGCTTTCTGTGCGGGTTCGAATCCCAATTCGGAGCTCGTCAATGCAATAAGCAAGATATTGGTCGTAATGCATACACTGCGCATAACAAAAGACGGGAGAATTCCATCAACTGAAATAAGACAAAAAAATTAATAATGAGGAGTAGATTCTCTTGACAACACACTCGACCGTGCGCGTAAATGCCCAACGAAATGCAACCACGCTTGCTTCACGTGCGCAAGCGAAAATTGTATGAAATACGATAGAAATGGACTCAAGTTCTTTTCTTTCGTCCCGTACGATGCCAAATGTATAAAGCTTTTCCCGTGAATCACGAAGTCAAATCTCAATATCAGTACAAGGCGAACAGACCCATTGCTATCAATCGACATACTATGAAATTTCTGTTGATGTATTCGCTGTAACAGCAACAAACTTGGGCGAAATTGAGCAGTTCACGGGAAAATTCGATATGACCAACAACATCTGATTCACGCGAATCACCTAAAATGTCGTCCTCGAACAAGTTCAAAAGAAACAAAGCGGCCGAGAAACTCCATGAAGGTCGCTCACCTTTGTACGTGTGCTGAGCATTCGCGGTTCGATCGCTGCGACCTGAGCCTTTTGAGAGTCGATCTTTTCCACTTTTCCCAGCAATACGATCTTTTAACGAAGACTTTTTCGGCCGGAATATATCAGCTCCATGCTGGGATCCGCCTTCACCAGGCGATCCGCAACCGACACTCGGCGGATCAGAAATGCCAGCATCTGAGAACTTCTCAGTCTCGACAAGACGTCCCGACGTCGATTTCTGGAATTGCGATGACACTTTCTCGCATTGCTCGGACAGTTCAGACTCGATTGTAACTTTGAAGCAGGACTTTTCTCCCCCGTTGGATACTTCACAGAGAGTTAATGAATCCCTGGAATTTGCAGAATCAACTTCCTTGCTGTCGCGTTCTTCTTTTGGTTCTGACAATTCACTCTGAACACGAGGTGGTTTAGGAGGTGCATTTGCGAACACGTCATTATTATTGTTACCAGAAAGTTCATTATTGTCAGACATGGAACTGCCATCCTTAGGCTTTTCATCAAGGATGTTTGAGATCTTAGAATTAAATTCTGTGGCAAACGTTTTCTTTGACAAACTTTGGTCCTCAGAGGAACTGGTAGAAGATTTCGTAGAAGCGGTAGGAGATTTAGCATCCTTTTCTCGCTTATTATTCCGCGCAAGAGGCAAATTTTCAAACTCAAGAGAGTCGCCTCCTGTGAGATCGTCCGTAATTAAAGGATCCGAGTCACTGCTTCCTTGGGGGTCAGCGCTCCCCACAGACCCCCTCATACTCTCCTTCAAATTCGAATCAGATGACTTAGACGTCGATGAACGGCTAGGTGAAGAACTTCTCTTCTTCTTGATAATAGAATACCTGGATTTTTTGGACGACCTCTTGTCTCGAGAAGCTTCTTTCTCCTCACTTGTCTTGAAGCTAAAAAATTTCGACTTTCTCTTCTCTTTTTGTTCTTCTGGAACATTTTCAATCGAATCGTCCTGAATATCAGTTGTTGCATTTTTATCAGACTTTTTTCGAGATACTTTCGATTTCGTGAACATTTCCTTAATGCCTTTTACAGAGCTACGCTTCACAGGACTGCGACTACTTCCCTGGGCCTGTCGTCCGTTGACAGGGACATCAGGTTCTGTGAATGCAGAGTTTTTAGCTGAAGATGAAGCCTCGGTAGCAACATGCGGTTCGGCACCTTCCTTCTCAGCTTCAGTCCTAGAAGAAACCTCTGTTTTCCCAGCGTTATTCTCGCCTTTCGTGAAGTCTTGCGGTGTAGCGTCATATCCTTTGCGCAAAGCCACTTTCTGGGGCTGCTTTTGGCTCTCTTCAGTTAAATCAGGAGACGCTGTACCGTCATAGTCAGCGTCTGAATCTTCAGAGTCGGTGGATGGAGTGCGCACGCGCGTCACCTTGATCACAGGGACTTGGGACCCACGGCGGGATGGCGAGGGACTTTCGAAGCAAAAGGGACAACACCAACGAAGTAAAGCCCACCGCTGTGAGAACCCAGATGAATGGGCAGCCTTTTTGGGAAATGTTTTGTATGTTGCTCTTCGCGCTCCATTTTCGTAGTTACGCATATTGGAATAACAACTAAGCAGAACTTAGTCTTTCGTAAAAAGCAAATCGTAGTTCATACTGAAAGAAGATAAACGCTGGAACAACACAAAGCTGAGACTTGGTTTCTACTTTGCCGTGCAAAGAGGCAAAGTTGAGTTTCTCTTCTTTTTATTGCGAATCTTAATTCACTCTTGCTTCCTTACAGGGCTGTCTTCAGCACAAAATCCGAAAATTGAATCACCTGTTAAATTGTTTCTCTGATAACACAGTAAATAATAATTTCACATGAATATCCACATCGTTAACATCATTAATGCATTCACTACACTTCAGTCAAGTTTCACAAAATTGCTGACGAACGTAAAGTGTGACACGAATATCATATGTATGCGAAACTCGCTAAGATTTTGAACTAAGAATACGCAGTCACAGGATCAGTAAATCAAAATTCTCGTCACCAAGCGGACAATTAAACTTAAACGATTCTATTACACGTGCGTTCTTTCCTTGACTTCGAAATTACGCTAAAACGAGAGCAATTTTAACGATATTCTCGCAATGAATAGAATTCCTCCGGCTCGGTCGAGGCAATAAATTTGGGCAAAAGGAGCGTGCAAAGTTCCAAGTTGAAGCAGCCAACGGTCGCCCCAACAATGACTTCTTTTATGTGGGACTAAAATCAAAGGAGGAGGTCCCCGAAAACTTTCAACCCTCTACAAAACATAGCCGAAAACAATTCTCCGGTGTAAGAATCAGAGACAAAAATGGGCGGCATCAATTAAATTCGAAGCACAATGAGGAAGTTGGAAAATGAAATCGCTCTGAGTTCGTTAAGACCAACGCCGGTTCACTGTTGTAAGCTGCCGAAAAGCAAAACCAGGAAATTCATGGTAGGTATACCTATTGCTCAACTTTTTACTCCCATTCTAGATATAAAAAGAAATGGCAGGAGAATCAGGGCGTAACCCTTAACGCGCTGGTGTGACTAAGTCACACGCCAGTTCAACTTCTGAATTGCTTCAACATCTCAATACCGGCTCCAATCTACGTTTAAACGGCCGGCATCAAAGATGAACATAAAGCACCTGTTTTAGAGTTAACGCATTTATGGTTTATGATTCAAGTACACCAAACAAAAAAAGGTTAGCTTACTGCGGCAGAATAATCCAGGACGGCAGGGACAATACTCGTACAGTGGCCAATTTCGCGTACTGCGGTCAAGAGCAACAATATCTTTTGCCGTTTTTCAACTTCAGTCACGATAAATAACAAAAATAATATCAGAGAATGAAGTCAAATATTCGAATAAAATTTGAGCAACGTAATCGCCGGGGTAGTTGAATTCGGTGTTCAACACGTTCCATATATATAAATGTTTTGGTAAATACGATATAAAATAAGTTTATGGTACAAAAGAAACAAGTGTCCCACAGAAAAATATTAAGGTACAAACACTTCTTTTAATTCACTTGTAATTTTCGAGCACAGTGATATGTTCGTTTCCTGCAAACCCCAACTTTCACATGTTAAAAAAAGTTCTCCAGTCGGTCGAGCAGTAAACCTATCAATTATCTCGCAGCATCGAATAGCTTTTGGGCAGCATATATACAGTTACCGGGAACTCGCACGCCACCATAAAAATATTATTGGGACTATAGGCATATTCGAACGCCAATGGAAGGTCAAGGCCAGCACCCTCATGCTGGCTGGTGCGTGTGAGAGCGGACCGAGAGCCCTCAGCAGGGAGGCCTCTGACAAATAGCGTTATATCGTCCCCATAACGAGCGAGATGCGGCATTGGTACGTTTTAGAAAAGAATGGAATGAAATAGAATAGAGTATGGTATCAGGAACGAGCAGATCTTTGGGTTGCTGTTGAAGTCATATGCCACAGAGCAACGAAATTTTACCACTCTGCACACTTTCCAGGATGACGAGTTCGCTCCATTATTACGCCGCATGACGACGAGCAAGACATACGCATAGAACGCGTATCTAATGTTGGAAGAAAGGTTACATATAAAGCAAAGATTTAGTTCGGACAACTAGCGTTAGCGAATCAATTCAAAACCATATTTGTTCCAGGAACAAAATGGCAGGGGCAACTGCAACAAATACGAACACCGTTAACCGCTCACGCAGTGCAGGCTTTGAAAATTGGCGTCTTCGAGTTCTGGCACAGCCACCAGAACTTCATGATTGAGTTCAGAGGGTAAACTTGCAAGGCTAACATTGAAATACAATACATGTTCATAGGTCAGTATTGGAAACGAAAATAGAGGATTTCAACTTTAATTCAACCTAGACAAATAAATTTGCGCACAATTGTGTTGGCTAGGCATTCTGATTTTCATAAAAAATTACTATCGTAAAATTGGTATCAAGTTTATACAGGCAGCATAGCGTGAACAGACAACTTTGAGCGAGTAGATTGCAGTGAGTAGAGTGCCAATTGTTCGCCAGATAAAGTATACAACGAAAAACCAACACAAACTACGTTATTTAGTTAATACAACCTGAATAAAATAAAATTTAATGGTAGTTAACGCGATCGCTTAATTTAGATTTACTGAAATGATTTAGGTAAAGATTTTACAGGTCTTTAGAATATATGTACTTCCATTTAACGATAAGTACACTGCAACTTTTAATTCGCAAGACAAGTCGGCGAAACAAACGATTGCATTGTGGGTAATAAGGTCAAATTTTTAAAGGAAGAACGATAGCGTGAAACACGTCTCATAAAAAGGGCATAAGAAACAACAGAAGACCGAACAAGAAAGAAAAATGAAACCAATTGCTAATGATGAAGATGTAAGACAAGATGTTGTAATATAAGTACAAGTTGCAAGTGTATTTGAAGCAAAATAGTAGCATTACACATCATGGATTATACTCAGAAACTGAGTACGATGTAATTAACTATGACTGAAGAAGAAAACAGTAAAAGAATAAGCGGCGATAACTGGAATAAGGAGAACTTGAGACACAATTTTCTCGGGCAAATAAATTTTGAGGTGGGCGTATGTGCAGTAGTCGATATGTATCGTCACGCCGTGGAGATATGAACACTTAGGAACTTCAATTCGAAAATTCATTTTAGAAATATTACACATAAGGTCGCCCTTGCGATAACAAGAGCCAAAGTGCGAACACCTCGGCACAAGTGGTCTGATTCGCGCACAGTATGAGTCGACTAAATTGAGTTTAATAAACGCTCGCTTGAACTAACACGCCATTCATCTATTGCTTTCTACCATCAAGATAGCTAAACATCAGTTCATTACAAATAAAATCAATGACTAGTGAAAAAAAAAATTTCGACCCGAAATTGTGAATAATTTATCCAATTGTTTTAGAAATACTGAATTAAAAATTCAGATTAGATGAGGTAGGGTCCATGAGGGTTACGGCTCACGACGCCCTATTTGCGCTGCTCAACACAACCTTAATTTTTTTCCATGTTCGATTATTTAAAAGTCCCTAGAACCATGGTTACATTTCAACAAATTAAATGACGCAACATGGGGAAAGTATTCTACGCAGTAAGCAATTATTTTTAGAACTGCGTCAAAATGCAAGTTTTTTCGTTCAGACACAACACTCCATCGAGGGAACCGGGCTCGAAACTCATGAAAATGAAACTCTAAAAACATATTTGACGGCATTGACTCAGTTAACATTTAGAAAGCTTTAAAAACGTTGTCTTTCACAGGTGTCAGCAATAAATTTAACCGCACGTACATAAATATTGTGGACCATTTTCCTCGACCAATGTATGTGTTCACAGTACTATGAAGACAATAAGAAGCAGAAGAAGAACAAACGAAGAATCTTCAACATACTTGCAGTTTAAGAACCAATATGAGAAATTTCAGAACCTAAAAATTAAAAAAATAGTGCATAAGCGAAGAGATTAAAAAGTACGCTTCAATTGGAATAATTAAGAAAACGTAAGCGCAATATTTCAAACTGGCAGCCAACGAATGAAAGGAGCAGTGGACTATGAAATCATATTCAAAATCCCGTTAATTGCTGCACATATTGTTTAGGAAATTTTCCTCACGTTGCAATTACCAAGAGTACTCTCTTTGTGTTCTAATCAATATTGATTCCCGTGATCAAAGTACAGCGCCAAGGCATCAACAACAAAATCTAACCAAAGTTACCGATCGCTCCAACCTCGAAAAGTTAACTCTGGCAACACAGGGCCAACACGCACCCCACAAGTGCGAGGGGCGACGAGAAACTCGAAATCAGTAGAACATTGCGAGTTCAATTTTATTCAAATAAATAGACGCGCTTCAATAAATTTCCAATAATGAATAAATAAATAGGATTTAGTAATAACGAAAAATAAAATTCACTGGCAGTAAAAAATTATGAAGTATGAAAAACTGCTTATAAAATCTCGAAAAAATATTTAATAAAAATCAAAAAAAAGATTGAACAAATGATAAAGAAATAGGATTCACCCAATAATAAAACACAACACCTAACAAACAATGCAAATTAGAATTTAACCGATGATCAAAGATGCGAATTGCCACACAACCAGAGCTGGGGAGCGGCCGATTTTCAAGCGTACTGAAGGAGTAGTAACTGTTTCCCTGAAATGCCTCGTTTTTCAGTGGTGGGAGATGCCACACCCAAGCAACCTCCATCACAGACTGTAACTAAATGCATTTTAGTTGTGTGCTCCAATAGTAACCAGGGAAAACTCAACCGAAAACATGCTTTTGAAGCTCGACGTGAGCTGATGACGTTAAAATGTTACGGACCCACGTGTATGTTAAGCATCAGACAAAGACGACTTGGAGCTGGGAGAGCACGTGGTAATCACAGGGAAAAAGTTTCACTAATTACAGAGATCAAATCTCAAATATTGAGGTCGAATTTAAATTTTTGAATTTCAAATGAGGCCGAACTATAATGGGAAAGATGAATTTTGTAAGTATTTTGACGAGCGTATGATATTCCTATTCTCAAAACTAATAATTATAATAATAAAAATGAAGTCCAATTTGAATATGAACATTTTTTCTAGAAATTTCGTACGTTTGTTTTTAATCCAAGAGAAAACAAAAATGCTAACCCGAATACTGAATTTGAAATGTTAATTCTTTAAAATTAGATATATTGCAATGAATAGCTTCAATAGATGCAACACAGAGCGTCGAACGTTGACGGCAAAGTGCATTTGACAGTTTCTTCTCTTGCACAACCATTCACTTATAAATGATATTAATTACAACGGTGAGCGAGACAGCTTGATTGCGGTCTCCGTTTAAAGTAAATGACAGAAGCCTTGTTCAATTTCATGCATCGAGTTGACTGTCACAGGCATGCTTTGTAAGTATGGCACACAGTAAATAATATTACAGCTTTGATTTCGAATTGATCAACCCAGACAAAAAGTGCAAAACGTAAAAATTATCTTCAAAGGACTATGTTCTTATAAGGCCTATCTTTATTCACGTTCGTACACTGTGAAGCCCCCCAGCGCGCTTCCAGCCGACTTGAAATTGCGTGTACCAAAAGTTGATTTTCTCATTTTGTTCCTTACGAAACTCGATGAATTTTCCAAATTTCTTCCTTAAATGAGTTCAAATTAGAGCTTAGAAATTCCACAATTCACGCTTTACACAACCGAGCCACAGGATTGGTTCACAAGGTGCACACCCACGAGCGTGACTGCCTTAGGACGACACGCAATTCACGGGGCGCTCGTGAGGGCCCACCTGACGCACCCACCGATGGTGGCGGCCAGATTAAGTTTCTGAATCAAAATTTCAAGGCCACGAAAGTTCCTTGGGAAGCTACCCCGCGGTCAAAACCAGTAATGAGTGAGACCAAAACAACAATAATTCCAGATAGTGTGATCCAATTTACTTGTCTGATCATTACAGCAATCAGCTGTTATATATAATTACTGAGTGGTAATATGTATTGTTTTCGGATTCAGGAACATCGCACAAAAGTGATCAAATGAATCGCATCAAGGTTCATGAATTCACAGCTTTCATAGGCAAGTTTCGCGCTGCCTAACAAACCAAGAAGTCAAATTTCCAGGCAATTCCATCGAGACTGAACAGCTTTATTCTTTCCACCTGCGTGCCCTCAGCGAACAGAGGGAAGGAGAGCGCAAGACACGTAACCCCTCACTCAACAACAGCCCACGGGCAACTACCAGCCTTCCAGGCCGCCCATCTGTCTTTGTGACAATAGTGATTTTCCCGTGTGGTCCCATCACCACGCACAGCCTACCGTCAGGCATGACAGGTAGAACTGAACAACTGAGGAAACCTGGGTCAAATAATAATAATTTAAAAGCTAGTAGACTGCCGCTACGACATAAATGTTTTAGAGACAACAGGTAGAAACAACCACGCATTTCAAACACCTGTCCCTCAGCCCATATGCGCCGGTAGCGATTCAGGTAAAATGTACCAAAAATACGTACGCGAGTGCACACAAATAAATGAAGTTTCATACTGGTATAAAAAAGAATCAAGTTCTATCTTAGACAAGTGTTATTAAAGACCAAGAACAACTCTTTATTTGCAATTTTTCTCTTTTCATATTTTATTGAAATAGGGTTGAGACGAAAAATATGATTTACCGATAGAATGCTGCAGTTATACGTCCAACGTTTCGAACGTCACATGCATTCATTATCAATAATGAAATCGTTCTAAATAAATACTTATTTACATTCAGGTTTTTTTCGAACTATTTTATTCTTAATAATGAGTGCATGAGACATTGGAAATGTTGGAAATAAACTGCATCATGCATTTAGGAAATCTTATTTTTCGTTTAACCCTGTTTTGTAAGCCCTGATAAAATAATTGAAAAAAAACAGAAGAATTGTAAATAAAGAATCTCCTTGGTCTTTAAACATATTTGTCTACGAGAGAACACATAAATGCATGCATAATTGTTACGACGTATACAGTGTCTAAAAAAAGTTAACCCAATTTCAAATAACTGTAACTCAAAAATTATTGAAGTTACAAAAATTTGCTATAGCGCCTAAGGAA
>VOMN01023295.1:0-13258 GCA_014899125.1 Orchestia grillus | reverse complement strand
AACACGCATGTACGAAGATTTGACGGTTTCTAAAGCCCACACCAAATGATCCATTCTTTTGGCTATCTTTGGCTCATATATTCTAATGATTCTTTTTGGCTGTGGGTAAGAAGCTTTAAACTACCTATGAATCTATTGTAATCATCTTCAAGTTTCAAGTATCAACAGTATTTCAGTCACATTGAAAAATTGAAAATCTTCATTTTTCAGTACATGGAACTTAGGCCAATTTCCAATCTTAATTTGACAGTGGCCAAAGCATCATTTTTGTATTAATTCATAATAATGACTATATTTTTATGGTAATATATAGATTAAAATGCTACTAAAATTAGCATGACTTTAGTAAGATTAGAATTTATAGTATAAAATATGGGTGCATAAGGTTGTCTGTGAGATTTTTAGTGGTCTGAAATATTGACCTTTGCCCACTGAATTTATTTCATCTTTGACAGTTTCCTTATACAAAGTCAAAGTTGCTTGTACATCTGAGAAACAAATGCAAGTCTTGAAATTTTATTTTATGTTGATCATATTAGACTAGAAATAATTTTCATTTATCAGCCCAGCCTATCCAATATTAATTACCAAGGCTTAGAGTTGGAAGCATAATATGGCACAAGTTTTTTATTCAATACCATATTCTATTTCTGGATTAAAAAACTATCAGCCAAGATCAAGATATCAAGAATATATTCTTGATATATTAAGCAAGGCTAAATTTGCAAGATTTTGAGATTTTTGTTTTCAGTATATACATAGTTCTTGCCACAAGCTTTGTTTGAGTGAGTTTACAGTAAAAAATCTTAAGAGGATAGAAAAAATTTCCCACTAACCCCAAGAATTTCTCTATGTGCCACTGGCATAGGAGTCACACATTAGGTATAAATCTGAATTTCAGCAAAAAATTTAAGTTTAATGTCATTAATTTACAGCTCTTAATCCAATATTATCTCTACAATTTTTAGTATGGAAGGAAGTGCATGAGTGAAGTGCTGGCATTTATTTCTTGGGATTTCTAAAAATACTAGGTCCATTTATGGGTATGGTTATTATGGTACTTTTTGGATATTGGTTACATCTTTGTGATTTTCTTAGGGTCAATTTGAACTTCTATAATTCAAAACAATATTATCTGGTCTGGTTAGCACCAAGCTGGGGGTTGTTTTGCAAGACTTTAAATTTCATAAGTTTATACTTTACTACTATATTTTATAGTAGCAGTTTAAATTAATTGTGAGTTTGCTCCATTTAATTTTTTTTAAAGGAAATGGCTTTGTTCTAAAGCTCACTTTTCCTGTGGCTGAAGATGAATCTAAATTTGAGAAAAATCAGTCTACCACTTCAGGTGTTTTGTGGTAGGCCTGTCAGGCCTAACTCAAAGTCTAAGTCTTGCTTTACCTGTCAGGCTTAGTGGTAGGGCAGTTGTTAATCTAAACCAATAATTTTTTATTTGAATTATTCATGGCCTTACTTTTGCACATAGCTACCCATCAGCTAATTTAGTTATGTTGTTAAAACCTGTCAAGGCAGTACAATATTTGTATATTTCTACAGTACACAGTTGATTCTACAGTTTAATTTGTAAGTTCTATATGGCTGGTGGAGCAGTCCCTTCTGCAGTTGATAAACCTTTTCTAGTTAATATTGATATGTCTTTTCCCAGGATCTCAGACAACCATGATCATCCAGTTCAGATCAGTTGTTTGGCCTTCAAGTAAATTCATCAGTTCATGTAGTGATGCTTTGCTCTTGCCTCATAGGCATCGTAGCTCTTTACGTCATGTCTCCCTAGCTGTGTCTGAAATCAATAATCAATCACAAATGCCAGCGGTAAATTTGAATGGTTTCCAGCGCAGTATTCTTAGTATCGGGGCTGCTGCAGCGGCGCTCACTAACCCTGCAAGGCACGACATGGTGGCAACGCTTGGTGAGGTCACAGGACACAGAGCTCTTGTAAGAATCCACCAGCAAATGCTGGCTGACGAAGAAGGCCGCTGTGTATTGCTGGAGAAGCCACGCGTAAGCAGCGTATCTGTGGACTTGCCTGCGTTGCGGGCACTACCTGAAGGTACCCTTGGCAGATGCTACACTGATTTCCTGGACCACAACCAAGTAACGCCGGACTCCCGCGCCTCCGTGCTCTTCATTGAAGACCCCGAGCTGCGGTACGTGATGCAGCGCTACCGAGAGGTGCACGATCTCTTCCACTCCGTCTTAGGCATGCCCACCAACATGCTTGGTGAGGTCGCTGTCAAGTGGGTCGAGGCTCTACAAACTGGACTGCCCATGTGTGCTGGCGCTGCACTGTTCGGGCCCCTCAGGTTCAGGCCTAAGCAACGTAGCAAGTATGTGACTCAGTACTTGCCTTGGGCTGTCAAAGTTGGACGAGAAGCCAAGCCGTTAATGAACCTTTACTATGAGAAAAGGTGGGAACAACAAGTCTCTGAGTTGAGGAACGAGCTCAACATCGTGCCCTTCGAGGGAGATCGATAGTTCTTGTATATTGAAGATTGTTAATATTCATTGTTATTAGAAGAACTAAATGTGAGGAGTCTCCGTAATCATCGAGTTTCGTCCTCATACGATCTTACTTTTGTTTCACATTGCGTACGAGCAGACGAGACATTTGCTCGCGTTACGTCATAATTCTAAATTTATACGCAATCGTTGAGAATATATGTGATTGTAAAGCAGTGTTTCTTTAGTCTATTGGCTTTTTTCCTATTTTGATTATTCACAACAGTTAATGTCATGCATTATATTTGATAACTTTCTACCTAATTATATCACACAATTATATTCTACAACCCAAATACGATGGTACAGAAGTGATTACTAAGCTTGAGATTTATTTTCTCACAGAAGTCAACTGCACAAAGCCGGAAACCCTCTGTTTAGTTGTTGCTTAATTCATAATGTCCAATCCCATGTGGGTGTTGACTGTGTCTTTGTGATATACGTGGTAACAAGGGAAATATTTGAAATTTAGTTTTTTATTTTAACCTTGAAAGAAGCCTTTGTTCTGGAAACAATAATTGCCAGCAACACATAACTCGAGGACGCGAGAATGCTGGAGCGCTTCCTGAAGACCTCCGAGACCTCCCAGCCCCCCCCACCGCCTGCGCCATCTTGGGCGCAGATGGAGGAAGACCTGCGCAATGCGTCTCCCTCTGACGTCATTTTCTGCAACATGGCCGCCCATGTCAATCAAGGTGAGGGTGCATTGTGGACATAAGGCTTCGTGCCGAGTGCACCAGCATTACACGTTGCATCTCGTTGTAGCGGGGAAGTGGAAAAAGTCCCGTTTTTATAGCGCAATGAAAAATAAACTCTAGAAAACATCATTTTTTAGGGTGAGTGCTGAGAAATAAATATCTAACTAGCTGTGGAACTTCATATCACATTTGGATCAATTTTTTCTATCCTGGTAGCACAATTCCTCTTCGTTTGATAGTTGAAATTCCTCTTGATTATTGAATATCAGTGGCGGTAAGAATAATATACTATTATAAATGATTTCCGTTTTATGGTCTTTAATTCAACGTATAATACAAACCAAATTAACGAGTTTTAATCAATCGTATATTCACAATTGTTTCCATTTGCTAATTAACTTTTTATTGCGATCCGAATGAAAAAAAGTGTTACGATTCAAAAAAGCTTTGGCTGTGCTCTTTTACCTGATTGTCTTCAGTATATTTTTGCCTTAAAGAGTATTCTGTAAAAACCTCAAGAGGAAAGACCATTGCCTTTTGCGGTGCACATCGTCATAAATGACCTATTTTTCATCACGTCTTATGACACGATCAAGAAAGGACTCATTTCGCTGCCTGGAAAGATGACTCGTTGCAATGGAAAGACAATCAGTCCCATTTTTTCACTTGAGGCTCCTTATTAAGCGGCGGCACAAGGTGGGCTGCGAGGTATTCGGTTATTTCGCTAATTCACCAGAATCATTCTCCACTAACGTTCTTAAAGCATCTTCATCGATGTCCGATGAGCGCCTGGGCCTAGGCTTATCTTCTAAGCTCAAATAACCCGGACGAAATTTAGTAAACCAATTTCTCACTTGTCGAACTGTTATGACATCCTGGCCATAAATGCTGCGCGAATTTTTTTCGCTGTCTGCCGCCCCATTTTCCTGTTTAAACTCCTACATCGCGTGTCGAATAGAAGCTTAGGTTTTCTATTTCAAGGGTTATTTTTTATAATTTTATTGCAATGCAAGTAATGAAATAGCTCGTAAGAAATCAAAGAAAATTTTCCCTCAAATTCAGACGAGTAAACTAAAATATAAGCGTCTTGAAATGGGCAAAAAATACTTCTAATTTACATCTAAAAACTCGGAAAATATTTATCAATCGGCCTGATACTTCTTTGAGGTGTCCACATGAGAATCATATATTCCATAGAAAACAGGGTTAGATTAGTTAATTTTGTCTATCCTGTGCTGTGGGCACGCCAGGATGTCTCGGCTGTTGACCTCAGCTCTCGCTAGGCCTTCGAGACTTCTCGCTTTCGTGCCTGCTTTGCGTCTTTCCATTTCCATGACTTCTTCGCTGATTATTCTTTATCTTTTCCCATCTTCACTTGCTGTTACTGTGCATAGGGAATCCTGTGTGGAAATAAACCTGTGCAAAAAACAGAACCTTTATTAAATCTAACACGTTTTACCGTTGGGTTTTTAATGCCTTACAACTACTGGCGTGGTGAGGGATGTGTGGTTTAAGCTTCCTTTTCCAAGGGAAGCTTTCCCTGGTTACATGAAATACCTTGCCTGAGCCGGGATTCGAACCCTGAACGTCCCGGCTGCGAGGCCATCACGCTAACCAGTACGCCATGGAGCAAAGACTCTATGGTCCCCCACACTCTATGCTAAATGGTCCTGTTTTAGGTCTCATGAGATCGCCTTTGATGTAGCCGAGCTTTTAACTAGTTAACGTAATTATAATAATAATCTTTGTATTGTGCGAGTTATTAAGTAGTTTTTGCTTGAAAATACGTATTAAATGATGAACCTTCCATCGTTGATTTATCCTAAACTAAGCACGTCGCGCTAGACCCTTTGAACTATAGCAAGTTCTCTATCTATTAAAGAGGGAATAAATATAATCGTTTTGGGTTAGAAACTCCATTCATTTTATGATACAGAAACTTTTTAGTCTCTTCAGTTCTCCTCTTTCTTTTTTTTAGTTAGAGCAACGTAGTAAATTTCTAAATTGTTGCAGATGAAGAGGAAGATGCTGACTGTTCAGAAGAAGCCATTGCCGTTTTCAAGCAAAGCAGGGAACTTTTTCTCGCCAACCGAAGGTATGAACATCGCGTTAGAGATCCATCGACCATTCTTAGGCTGTGCTGTATACATCAGTGAAATACGGTAGCTTCTCCGTTGGTTGTCTGGGTCCAACTCCTGTATGAAGTATGTGCTGCGCGTTTGCAAGTAGTTCTGCCTGGCCTGCTCTTTCACTAACCGGAGGCTTATTTCTAACGACGTTCGGGACTGCAGTCTTATTACTTCACTCCAAGCTGGGATGAGGATGCACACCAGTGTAAAAAATATGAACGGTCATGAGTACAATGTTTCGCCCGTTTAACTAGTGAGTTGTACGCAAAGCGCAAGTACTGCTTCCAGTGAAAAATTACTACCCTGACGTAGCAAGCGTAAAATATTGATAGTTATTAGTATTGACTCGTGTAATATTTTACACATTAATCTTAAATAAAATAATAGTTTGACGGGAGCTGATAAAGAAGTTTCATTGTGACGAATGGATGAACGAATGAATTGCTGTGGTTCCTTTTACTTCGAGATTGGTTAGATTTTCGTAAATTAAATTTTTCAAAATTTCTCGTGAATTAAAAACAATGCTGAAAATCGTTCTCGATTAGTGAGCACATGTTTAGTTTTATTTCTGTATAATAGTCACTTTGGATATCAGGAAACGATTGACTTCTTCCCATGATTATCAGCATTTTTTATTCGTGGTTATCTACACTGTTGTTCTGTATGTGCGAACATGTTCTATAGGGTGCGCTTGAGCAATTGTTTACTATTACCGGGTTTTGTATTGAGCGTAATACTGTGTTGCAGTTTGGAGAAGAGCAGCCAGGCGCTGAAGGAGCACCGAGAGAGTTTGGGCGAGAGCGCGAAGAACCTGCAGGACCTGGTGGCGGAGGCGCGACAGAAGGCCAAAGGAGCGTTACTGCACGCCACTGAGCCACCGACGGAGGATGTTTGAATAGTGCGCTTGCAGGGCTAGTTTGGTATCCAGGAAACCATTTCATTTTTCACTCAAGCAATTGAATAAAGAGGGGAAGGCTGAAAACCTAACGACATTACAAGTTTCGTGTCTTGGTCGTTTATTTCAATTGATCTTTACAGATTTCCACTGTAAAAATCCTTGTAATTAAACGCAAGTGAATAACCTGTGAACTTAATAAAAAACCGCCATGAATGAGGACTTCGATTTTGTGGCTGACAACGATGGAATGCTGAATATTTAGACGATGTACTTCACCTAACGAGCTGTCATTATCCAAAAACTTAGCCAATTTTCATCTGAACCTATTCCAAAATTCGGTCTATAGCCTGGCGTAGCTGAAAGACGTCAGAAAGTTTAACACGTTGGCTGCGATGATATTATTTTCCCAGGGGCAAAACGACCCACCGGTGGGTCGTATCGCAGTCAATGTGTTAAGTTTCCGATTTCTCACCTCCCGGTAACACTTCTGATATTCAATTCTGAGATTTTAAAAGCTACTATACTTCAGTAATCGAAATATGTACATTAAAACGAACACGAACCCAGTTATATTTATTTAGTTACTTTTTTCACACTTTTTTTCGTAATCTTAGCTTGAGCAGCCTTTCCTTTCCTCGTGAGGACCAAACTCTTGGGGACCAGGGACTTCCTCTCAGGTCGGCGGGGTTGCTGCATTTTCTTCTTAGCTTTCAGCACTTTCTTCGAAGGCTTCCCATTCTCCTTTGAAGGCTTCACATTCTCCTGCGAAGGCTCCACATTTTCCTTCGAAGGCTTCACATTTTCCTCCGAAGGCTTCACAACTTTCTTGACAACGGGCGTCGTTGGTGTTGCGTAGTGCGCCTGCAACAGAACTGGCACTAAATAACGGGTATCAACGAAGTGTTCATCTACGAACGACTCCCTCAGTAATGGTTGGTTAGTAAATAACTCTGCAATGCAGCCCTGATTGAAAACACGAATGTAATGACTTAACAGCTACTTGTTATAAAACATAACTTATTCCTTCAAGAAATTGCAGAGAAATTTAGTATTATTCTCACAGCGTGATGCTCACCATCTACGGTCAAACCTGGTGCCACCAAATCCTGATTCGATTCTACTACACTAAGACCGAAGTTGCCTCATGCTTTTTAACGTGGCAAGCTTATTCAACCCCGCACTTAACCAGATGACGTTATAACTTTCTCTAAACACTTATTGTATTTGTCTGAAAACGTATATACCTTATCTACACAAATTTCCCCTCGCCAGAACTGTACGTAGTTGCCTCATTATTACGGGACAATATTGGTCCCTCGCCTTACTTATAAACTTCATACGACTTTTTTCAGCTATCGCTCTATTTACTTTCAGTGTCACTCATTCATACTTCGCTCAGGACGCTTATTGCTCTATTCACATTTCCCACCCCATTGAAGTTCTAAAAAAAATGAACGAAATGGAATAATACTTGTTGAACTACTACATTCGTATATACCAATTCACAGTAATGCACGACCACCATAGATAGACCCACAGCAACATTCAACCAGTCTCGTACTAACCACAAAGCCCACACAGGGTAGCAAGAAGAACCGATGATTATGTTTCTATCAGGGGCACCAGCACATAACAACTATGGGCCCTCTCAGTTCAGGCTTGGGAACACACACGGGGTAGGAAGTCTCATCGCCATAGCAAACGAAGGATCCTCGAAAGAACCTTTCTTTCCTTGGACCGAATGCGACTACCAGCGTTTTAGAAATATAGCAGAGGATGCTCTTCTTGCATGATAGGAACAAATCCCTTATTCCTACGCTTACACTCTACTATAAAGAGTAGAAAACTCACGGGCAGGCCGAGGTCGGTGGCAGTTACGTCAGAGTTCTGCAGTTTGCTGAGGTGTTTCATAGCGGACTTTTGGCGCTTTTTCAACAGCTTCTTTTCCTTATCAGCGCTGCGCTTTGTTTTGTTAAGCTGAGGTAAAAAGAGAAATTAACTGATTAAAAACTGATATACTAAAAACGAAGAATGGAGAGCAACACACATTCGCGAAAAAGCTAAAGGTAAGTTCACACCTGATAGAATGTCGTTCCATTATTTCTGTTGCTTGACGACATTGCCCTCACGGTGGAATCCATTACCGTTGTCAGTTTACAAGTTACATTAAATACATAATTTACAGTTTATATCTAGTTCACCTATATTCTATGATTATGAAATAAGGCTGGCACATCCCAGTCTAGAAAGAACATACGAAATTCAACTCAACATGGTTTTACCGACGCCATAATGAAGTGGCTTGGCAAGAATTTCACCGGCATAATGAGGGACGAGCACAAGACATAATATAAAACGCCCTTCAGCTACACATGAGCAAAAAAGTAAGTTTTATTGCCAATGAGAGACAGCACGGGCTCATGAGTGGGCATAAAATCAACGCCGTCGCAGGGCGTCTGACCACAACAAGAGCTTGCAGAGATTGATAAGCAAGTCCTCTTACTGGTGCGCAGGTATATTCCAAATAGTAGTAGTATTAGTAGTGACAGTAGTTGTAAGGCTAGCAGTTCTTTAGTAACTATCTCGCACCGAAAGAAAAGGGACCATTTAGTATGGTCTTGAGAGAGCGTGGAATCTATGGACAGGGTGTGCTTTCCAAACAAGATCTCATGCGCATAGAAACAGTGACTTAAGAAGGAAAAGTGAAAAAGAAGAAGAATCATCTGCAAAGGCATAAAAATAGATCAAAGCGGGTCACCAAAGATAGAAATCTCAAAAGCCTAGCTAGAGCTGAAATAACATTAAGATCTCCTCCCTCAGGACGCTAGGCTCCCTACCATAAGAGAGACAAACCTAACTAGCCTAGTCCTATTGCTTATGGCTGGCCTATCCTATGCCCCACATGCCGGGGGAATTGCAAGTAAATTAACGAAATAACAGCTGGCCAAAATTGAACACTCTTTAGACATGACGTGATCATGTATACCACGACAGGTACTTACTGCAGCACCGACATGTGATAATTCAGTATGGCGAACACCATCACTCACAACAGCTAACTAGACTGAAAAGTTCGATTTGCATGAAGGTAGGCTTTGAGATTTCTATCGAGTGAAATGATTACTACATAACGCATGCCAACTAATCACGGCAATTAGAAGAAATTAAAAAAAAATAGAGTATTCATGTTGAATTGTACTTATTGAGATTCCGCTTTAAAAAATATCGACTCCCAGCAATCATTCTAATATCAATTTTGCTGCTATGTATTGCACGCCAAATGCGGTAAAAGCTGTTGGTTAGATATGAAGTTACAGTAATTCGGATCCACACTACCTGATAAACTAAAGTCGATACATTACTACAGGTATAGCGTATTTTTAGACAATCCTGTAACAATTTTGCTCTACGTTCAATAGCACACCTTATCAATGCCCTTCTTGATCCTGCTGTGGTAACCTCTGTCTCCACGAGAGAAGAATTCGTCTTTGATGAACTGTCCAGGTATAAGGCGACCTGAGGAGAGAAAATAATGGTGGGAGAGTTGGTAAAATTAATGAAAAAAGACACTTGAAGCAAGTACTTGCAATACATTTCCATAATAGGGCTGCCGCAGCTGAAGTGGTTAGTTCCAGACATTTGTAGACAGAGAAACATCCCTTTGGACTCTACGACAATCACAAAATGAGACAATTGGTCCAACGTTTCCTATTCACAGAGAAAAGACTATTTAGTATGGGCTTAAAAGAACAGGAAATCTATGCAAGGTATGTTCCCACATAGATTACCAGCGTGTTGTGACAGCAAGTTGAGAATGAAGAGGAGTAAAAAAGACAAAGAGAAGAGACGGTGAAGAAGGCATGGAAATAGACAGAAGCAAAGTAGACGCGAAAGATGGAAGTCTCGAATGCCTAGCTAGAGCTGAGGTACCCTAAAAGTGTCCCCGTGGGGACGCCAGTCCCCATAGCATGCCCAGGGTAGACAAACCTAAATAATTAAACCCTACACCTCCGAGGGGCCGCTGTCCATGCGAGTGAAACTTAAGAATTCAGCGTATCGAGAGAACAAATTCCCATATACGTAAAATAGAAACAAACGAGCAATAAAACACTAAACTCAAAAAATGAAAAAATGATGAGAATACTAACATTTTATGACGCTGCCCGTGATGAGATGATTGTTCATGGTCTGCGCCGCGATGCGAGCCACTTGTGCCACCTTGAACTGGACGTAGCCATACCCACGAGAGCGCCCCGTCTGCCACAACAAAAATTGATTAGAAATACGGCCGAGACTGAGAATGAATGAAAATGAGGTCACACTCGGAAATAATCAGACAAGGAAAACACGTCACACGTGAAAATGTCATGACGAAATGCAAGTCCAACGTGAAAATGTCATGAAATGCAGGTCCCATATGAAAATGTCATTAAGAAACATGGGTCCAACATGAAAATGTCATGAAATGTAGGTCCCACATGGAAATATGATGAAACGTGGGTCTCACATAAAAATGTCATGATGAAACGTGGGTCTCACGTGAAAATGTGATGAAATACAGGTCTTACATTGAAATTTCAACATGAAAAGGTTAAACGTGAAAATGGTCACATAAAGGAAATGTACGTCTGAATGGAAATGGTAACACAAGGAAGGGCAAGCTCATCCCACATGGAAATGGTAGCACAAGGAAATGCACATCTACATGAAAATGTCAATAGAATGATATGATATGATGAAACACTGGTGACATGGAAATAGTTACATGAAGAAATGCTGGTCGTATATGGAAATGAAATAA
This sequence comes from Orchestia grillus, assembly GCA_014899125.1. Classification (NCBI taxonomy): domain Eukaryota; kingdom Metazoa; phylum Arthropoda; class Malacostraca; order Amphipoda; family Talitridae; genus Orchestia; species Orchestia grillus. The sequence goes on along the minus strand of VOMN01023295.1, from coordinate 2,212 downwards.
GGAAAATGCAGATCACTCATGAACAGATTGAAACATTAACCTACTATATCTCCATTACTTTCACTATATTTTATGATTCACTCCAATGTGTAGTAATGAAACTGATTATTGACTGCCAAGCTCTTCACCTCAAAGGCAATACTTTGACTATGATAAACCTATTATATAGATACTAGAGTACTTTTCATACAAGATAATTCTACTCTTGAAATATGAAGTACCTCATGTTAAAAGAAACTTACATTTCTCTCAAAACATTTTCTTCTCACACAAGTATGATAAGTATGATTTTCTCACACACTTAGACTCGCATAGCCAGTATAAACCTTGTTGAATACCTAGTTCACATGAGTAAATTATTGAACCTCAACAACTAAAAAACAGATAACAATACCTAATGAAGATATTGTTTACAGTTTCACATAAATCATGAGTAAATTCACATTATATGGAAGCCAAGGAACATTATACACATTCTAGTTATGTTAGATTAAGAGAAGCTAAAACATTCAGATGAAGTTTGTGATAATCAAGGCCACTACTTTCATACTTCCACATCAGGAACACCTGTGAGAAAATGCCAGATTTTACAAACAGATTGTGCAGCTGTTTTTTTGGGGGGGCTAAAATATCAACAGTTGAAGAAGTATTTTTTTTTCATTTTTGAAATGGTTGAATAGCTAATCACTCATAACAGATTGCTGAATAATACTCATGAAAAATTGCACTATATAGGCTAGAAATCATCATAAATTGATAAGTAAAAACCTGCTCAAGTCAACCAGGTTATAATTTTCTCATAAATTGAGTACACATAAAACATTCAAAATATGGAATAAAAACACTTACTTTTGGGCAGCTATGAACTCTGCAGTTGATCAGCTCTCCAAACTGCTGCATGAAGTGCCTCAAGTTGCGTTCAGTCATGCCAAATGGGAGTCCAGTGACAAACACACAGGCCGATTCTTGCCTTTCTTTCTTGAGCAGTGTATTTTGCTGTAGAACAAAGATTATTCAAGTTGAATCAGAATGACCACCACATTATGAAACTATTTCAATTTTTTTTTGTGCTGTTGAATTTTGCACAAACACATTTGTTTTACATAATATGAGGTATTTCAGATTTCATCAACAAAATCTCAAAGTTCATTCATGGATCCGTGCAGTAAAGGATCCCGCAAAGCAATTGAAAAGATATCTATTTCAAAATTTGAGCTGAAAACCTAATTTTGAAATTTGCATAAAATAAACAATAGAGTTCCTATGTTGCATACCACTTTTAACCTTTGAAGCCATCACACACTACAAGTACCAACCTGGTAATAATTATTGACATGTTCATCAGTTGAAGTCCTATTTTCAACTGGAATCACTGGCTCTGCTTTCTTTGTATTTTTCTTGGCAGATTTTGCCACTTTGGAATTCTTTTTTTCAGCCATTGCTCACACAAGAAGTTACTTCAATTTTGTAAAACTGTTAATACCTGCAATGCAAAAAATAAGTGAAGAACACATAACAATTAAAAACCATAAAATTAAAGTAAATCATCAAAAAAGGTTTGCCCAAAAATTATTACCACTACAAATAAAGAGCTGAAGGCAGCAATAGATCATCAAATGTCTGAAGGATGTTCAGCATGTGGGTCTTGCAAATCTGTCAAAATATCATTGAGTTTGGAAATGACAACAGAGAAACTTTGAACATGAAATGTTTGTTAATTTTTTTTATATAATATTTATTCCAATCTAAAATTATAAATTAATGTAACATCCTAGAGATACAATATTTGAAAATTACCTTTACTTTAAATCCTGAAGTACCAGGTAGTGATGAGAAAGTATTTAAAAGAGATGTTGCAAGAAATAAAAGTTCATCACTACAGTGCTAGAAATTTAGAGTTTGAATGCTGTATACAACAAACAAATTGTTCATTTAAAATAAATCAATGGGGAGAAAGAAGCATTCATGTTTGATAAACTGTTATGAGTGGATTGAGAAAGAAATGCTACTTGAAGACTATGGACCAGAAATTATCCATTCCAAAGAGTCAAGAAATTTTTTATGAAATGCTAATGGATGCCAGTCCTGTACCTGATATGCTTATTATAGATCGACCGGGGCTGACATTTTGGCCGGGGCCAAGGTTTTGGCCAGGGCTTTCAGAATTTTACCATATGTAGTGTGCAGTAGTACCCTCTTATAACGGAAACCC
>VOMN01023285.1:0-42318 GCA_014899125.1 Orchestia grillus | reverse complement strand
GCATTTGACGTTCAGTGAACATACGTCATACATTTGTTAAGAACTTTCGAAGTCAATTGGTGTACTGTATAGAGTAAAAAATATATTGCCAACTGATGCGTTGAAATTTTTGTATCATACACTATTCACCCGTTTCTTCAATCTGAAGTAAAAGTATGGTATGGGACCCATAAAAACAAGACGAAAAAAGGTTTTGCCCTTCATAAAAAACCATGAGAGCTATTGCGCATCTGGACTATAATGAACACACTAACAACTCTTTTGAAAGCATGGGAATTCTGAAATTCCCCAACCTTCATCAATTTTTTGCTGGAAAACTTTATGTTAAAAACCATTAGAACAAGCGGTGACCTAAATCTCAATGAAAAAATTTCTGTCCGAATCCATCCCCAAGATCATGTCACTAAAAATTGCAATAAATTAGTACTTCCTTGTTACTCACTCACTATTGTATATGATGTAAATTACTTGTACATAAATGTTTGCAAATGTGTACAAATATTTTACAAATGTTTACAAATAATTCTTACGCATATGTTTAAACCGATTTTTGATACTTTCTTTTAAAGTATGAACTTTATGCTCTTTGTTTATATTGCGTGCAGCATCAAATTTGCGTAAACACTTAATATATGAATTTTACACAGTTTTAAGGCTTCAAACTTCAGTATTACACAATTTTGAAGTGTATTAGTAAGAGTTCCGTCATCATCATATGATAAAACTTTTCCTATCAAATTAGGATGGTTTGTGCTCCTGGTTCTCGTACAAGCAGTCTTTCACTACTTATCAAGCACTAAAGAACACCCGACCTTAAAATTTCATTACCAAAACATGAAGATACCGAGTCTTCGAGCGGTATGATTTACTACTTTGAAAAGTGCGTGAGGTTACTGCAATGTTCCCTGGTTCGGTAAATTGGCGTCTTTCGAGCAGCCAATGAATGTTTTAGTACCATAAATAATACTGATGCTCTGGAGTACATATGGAAGAACATATATCACAAAGCATTCTTTAGGCGTCTGACAACTAAGCATGATATAAGGGCATCGAAAAGAACGACTTCAGCCTAACAACATTCTTGAAAGAATATTGATAGTCACGTTCTTGCTCTTTTAATCTAAAGCTCGTATCATGACCCGGCTGTTCGTTCGGAATTCCAGGATCGTCTGTTGATTCATTGCAGTGTCATAAATGAAACGCAAAATGCTTCGTTCTTTTATTCAGGGTTTTTCAGGCTGTACGATGAAAAATCAAGAGTAAGAAACATTTTTGACACTGTTTTGAGGCCTTTCGCCCTTAGGCTGTCCCTAATCGCGAGCCTTTTAATTAATTTAGCACAGCGTAAAGAGATTCGCCCTCGGCGGTTCGGCATCGTGACTCTCGATGGTAACCTCCCAAGACAAGGGTTTGATGTGACTGCCACTCTGGATTTTAGTTTAACATACAAATACAATCGCGAGTCATGATGGACCGAGAGAGGCAAAGGACTCGGAGCATTGCCTAGAGGGACCATAACATAGTTGTTTTTCAATAAATAAGAGGGCAAAAAGAGTCGAATAAAAAGACATTAGTTATATTCAGGACGTTTTAGGCCTGAACCAATAATGGGTTGAAACGATAAATACGAAAAAGATCAGTATAACGGGGTAAAGGGAAAGGTGAATTTCAACTTTGGCCTCTACCGTATTTCACTGACTTTTTCCGTTTTTTCCCTCATTGCTCGCAAAGGGCACAGCCATAAAACGTTCCAAATATGTCTTTTTTCTCTGTGCATTTTGCACTCTTATTCATTATAAAATTGCGGAAACTTCAACAAGATGTAGCGAATCGTAGTTTTCACTTAACGTACAATCGTTTCACTCTCTAATAAAACGAACGAGAGTTTTTAAAGTTTTCCTTCACAGGTTTTCTCAAATATTGAGTTCATTGAATTGGTGGATGAAAACTCAACGATCTCTGTATTGTATTTCGAGCCAAAGGTAGTATCTGCAGAGCCATTGGATTCGAAGTCTTTATCGTAAAACGACGGCTAACATAACGAATCACGTTTAAATTTGATGTTATTAGTAATTCTCGAACAATGAAAATTGATAATAGAATATCCTAGATTATAAAGTCATCGTTGGAAGTATGTGCATCAATAAAACTTGAAACTTCTTTTTACATATATCCGAAAAGTACGGTATATCATACGATAAAGCTATCAAACACTCATTAAAGAAACGAGTGAAAAAATCATTCAGATTTTAATGCAGTGGGTTAATGATAAAGTATGATTAAGAACCGCTAAATTCATGTTTACCCTGGAAAGTACCCTGGCATTAGTTTGAGCACCACGTCTCAAGCCACGCTGGTACAACGCCTTCATAGGAACACCGTGCTTGATCTGAATTTCCCAAGGGAAGTGTTCTGCTCGGGGCTGTTCATTCGGAGGACCTTCCTGGAAACAAATACCCAATAAAGAAATTCTAAAGCTGGATGGCTTCGAATGTTGGACAAGCAAGATTTCAGTGTCTAACTCGGCGTGATAAGCAATTTTGTCCCATTTACGCTCCAAAGATTTTGTTTTATCCGTTCTCTCAATGGCAGAAAAAATGGGAATACGAGCTATAGACTCAAATGACGAATTGCTAGGATCACTCCCGTCACGTGTTTTGGGAATTTGTAGACACATCGCTTAGCATGGATCAGAAGTGTATCAGGATGTGTCGAGTCGAGAGGAAAATTGAAGATTTTTTCCTCCTGCAGGTGCTCCCTAGAACTGTTGCCTCTGATCTTGACGAAAATCACCACTATCTGTGCGGTGTAAGCGATATGGCTTGTCTAAAATTTTTCGATATTCCTGGATTTGATATTAAAGAACAGTCGATGAAGATTTTTTCGCAGAGGTCAAGATGAGATAAATCATGTTACACCAGGTACTGCTCTAAGCGTTAGTTCGCTTTAACCTACTTGAAATGGCTTATAAATAGTCTTCTGAATTTCTTCTCAATTTGGTTGGCTTAACGTACCCAGTAAAAGCTAAGCGGAGTAGACTTTCAGCGTTAGTAGACTTGTTTGAATGTCGTTTTGTTTCTCTCTAGCATTGTAAATCACCAACTGTAGCCCTGCCCAGTAAGGGACCAGGCATCTTCAAAACTGTAGTTAGAAATATTGTCATTTCGAAACTGACAATGCGCTTTTGACATACGAGTACCATGAAAGTTGTTTCGTGTGAATATGGAAGCCTTATTTGGTTACTTAACCCATTAAACCCATCACTCCATAGGTTCCATTTTTCGGGCACTTGGTAATAATACCGAATATGAACTATGGTAACAAAAGGTAATGGCGATGTTTTGTTGATTACTCGGTGCTTCTTCATTTTCTAATGAAATAACTCTTTTTTTTTTAACTTAGTTTTTCGGTGCCTCATGACCTCAAACCGTACCCTTCATGTAGTATCATTGATTTCAATAACTGGACAATATTTTCACTTCAAATTTTGCTTCTGAGGCAAAGGATCTATTACCACTAATTTCAAAAACTTAATGAACTTTATTTACAAATAAACTCCATGCATTAATAGGTTAAGACGTTCAATTACTCTTTGAAACTTTCCGTGTCAAGCTTCGACGTGCAATGTTGTCTTCCGTGGCTGACGTTGTGAGAGTTATTGCACCTACTCGGCTCTACGGTACAGAATAGTCGAATATACTGGAGATGAGAGGTCTAGCATACCTTTTCTCGAAGTACTTTTCTATTTCTCCTGTGAAAGAATTCTGTGAGGAAACGGATATCGTATTCCGAAGCATTGTTCTTTCATGGTAGGTACACAGCGGATCTCGTATTTAATTAACACCATTCATTTTCATCTTGCAGACAGCAAACTGCATATTCGAAGCGTCAGTTAGAATATTGTATACTCTCACGGAGTACTTCACTACTGATTAATAGCTCAGATATTTGATAAGAAGGTTATGAATTCAGAAATTAAACTTGAATATTCAGTATGTCATCCGTTGCTCGTAGGGGAATTTTGAAGTAGGTTCAATCAGGCGCGTGGACTAGATCCTTCTCACGTGAGATCTGCTTTACAATTTCTACAAATCATTTTGTCTCAAATGAGGACGATTGAAACTCTGAAGGACCGCTGTTTCCTGAAATTTTTTTAATTGCATACTTCCACGAATGTGCTCAAATTTTAATGCACATCGTCAAAATGAGAATCTATGAATGGTTGAGGCTTCAATCGGACGTTGAGATGTGGTAAATAATGAAGATATTGATCGTCGTTGCTGCACTCGTCTTAAAAATTAGTGAATAAAATGTATTCTATGAAGATTTAGCACGACGAACTCACCGAAAGTGAGATAAAAAGCTTTAATTTAAACACTGTAACCCCTAGGCACCCTCATAATTTTATAAGAATTTAACTTCGTAATCAATCGCGTTTTTTCTCCTTTGTTGAATTCAATCGTAAGAAGAATACTTCTCCAATCCCTCGGTGCTATTTGTTAGCCGTTCTCAAAAATGACCGGATTTTGTAATATCTTCAGCTAAACTAGCACTTAGGTGTTAGCTCAGTGGCATCCGAAGGAAAAACCTAGGCCTAAATGTGCTGATAATAGCAGAAAATTCGAGCTGGGACGGCGTTTGGAGTGCATTGCAAACCAAGAGCACTTAAAGTAATTGCTTCTGGGTTTTTACTGTGAACTCAGTTGGTGTGAAAGCGTGATTAGGAAAGTGTATGAAGCTGTGTACTTCTCACTGGAACCCATTTCCCAAACTTACAAAAATTACGGTAACCGCTTGGAAAGCTCGAGTCGGGATTTGCATGGGATGAAAAACTTCAGAGGAACACTAGGAATATGTGTATGATGTGAAATAGTGCTCCTGAAATTGATTAATGAAGCTTTACAGCAAAATCTATAACAGAAATGGTTGATGTCTCCGAAATATGCCACAAAATTAAAAGAAGAGTACGGATTTGGAAAGCTTTTGACAATAGACTGGAAGAATAAATAAAAACTCAATAAGTAATAACATCGGAAAACGGTTTTCATCAAGTTAAATTTCGCTCATTTGCTGCTAGACACAGTGCGCGTGGGTATAAAATGAAGATAGTATATTTGCGTCGAAAGCACTTTTAGAATATGATTTAGGCTTGGCTTGAGCGGAAATATTTCGCATTAAAAAGATTGAGGGCGAGAGACGCTTTTTTGAGTATTAAATAGTAAATATTTATTGTAATTTAATATCAATTTTCATTACTGAAAGAACTTAGCCCCATCAAAATGAAACTTGTCTTAGTTAGACAAATACTTAATCGCGAGGTATGTAGGTGACAAAAATATTAGCATTTTGAATTTGTTCTTCAAAAAATATTTTAGTAGCACATCAGTTATTTTTAGACCTTAAATTTTGGCACAGCGTCACCTTCCCCGTTAGATGAAAATAATGAATTTGTTGTAACGCTTACAGCAAGTTCTTTATCGTGAAAACACAAACTAGGTGCTATGCATGTATATTTGAATTCTTTAGAGGTACCAACGTGCATAACAAAGACTTCAGGTGTCGCTTTATTCATGTTTCGATTGTTCGTAGCTGTTATTCGTAATTCGAATGCAGAACTACAGTCTAAAATTCTAAATCGAATTGGAATAAACTTTATACCACAGGGTGTGAAATATTTTCGGGATCAAAACTTGTACGTATTGAATATTAACGTAAACTGTAAACTCAAAAGTAGTATTGTATATCTTTCACTAAGATAAGGACAATAATACCGGAAAACTTATAAATTCTTTTTTAAAACTAAAAAGAAATCTATTTAATCTGGTTTTTACTCGATATGCATGCAGGTTCAATGTAACTCTTCATTGATTGGGAATTAAGATAAGGGAAATAGATATCCTACTTCAGAACCACGGACAATCGACATGTAGGCATTATCAGCGTAGATTATGGGGCAATAGAGATAAGGTTTGGGCGTGGTCCAGTGCACTGGGTGGAACTCGTGCTCACCTCCACGAGCTGCCAGTTGGTGTCCCTCTGAGTTTCGTCAAGGTTATTTTTAGTCAAGCTCTTCATGGACCTACTTTCTTACCGAGTCAAACATCTATAGCTCGTTAGTCATTTCTGGGTAACGAGGGTGAGAATTGACGTGCGTTAAAGACTTCCGAATTATTGGCGCATAATTTTATGAGTTCAACAATTATTGCTTCATTTGAATTCAGAACTAAAATGGATCTAAACTCAAAATTACTTTAAGTCAAGCAGTTTTACCTCAAAATACCTTACATGTAATTAGCTAAAAATCGTTACCACATGAATATTTGGGTATATTTCTCATAGACAACGATGTTAGATTGGCCGAAAGAACGTTAACGATTTCGAATTAAATTTATAAAAATTTGTCCTAGCAAAGACTTTTGCAGTACGTAATCTCGATTTATGTTAATGCTTTGGTAGTCCCATCAATATGAAAAACGGAATTGGATTTTAAAGTTTTTTTTCATATTGAAAAATTATAACACATTTTGTTTTCAAATAATGAATTACGCTGTATTCGCATACAAACCTAACAGCTGTACAACACGACGTTTGCGACGCAGAAGCGAGGAGGTCGCGCTGGAGTGCGGCTTCCTCTATTTCCTCCCAGCGTGCATGACGCCAGAAATATAAAGCGAGGTTTTAGCCATCGCCAGCAAACCATTTAATGCAAATTTTTGTAGCTACTTCATTACTTTTTGACCGTTTGCTTTCATGGTGCAGAAATTCTTACTCAAGGGTGCGCAATACGTGGGTGCAAAAATTTTACTTGAATAAGAAATGCCTCGCGTTAACCCAAATTAAAATAGCTCGACATACCCTGAATTGCGTAGGAACAAAGGCTCGCATAATGCCTTGCTCATGGTGGAATGAACAGCTTAAAATATTACCTCGTATGTTTTTGCCATTGTAATTTTTGGTTACGTGAATTCAACAGCACATGATAAGAGAAATCGCGCGAAAAACATACATGTACTGAATATTATAATGTATTTATTTTATTTTTGTAACTTGTGGGATGACCATTTCCTAACGTGATTCGTTTGTTTGAGCCATGCGATTGAGCGAATTTTTACTGATAGCGAAGTGTATGTTATCACAAATTGAATTTACCCTTTTTCTACTTATTGTTTTTATTGTTTGGAAACTAAGCGCATTATGATGCAGACTTGACGAACGTCGTTGAAATAACAGTAATTAACTTTATAGACCAATGTATACGATCTTAAGGAGGTCCAAGATTACTATCATGACTCATATGAAGCAGTCACAGTATAAACCTGAAAAACTTCGCCAAAATCACCTCTGCTGGTCGAATTCGAGGCAAGAAAAGGCTACGGGGAGCGTGAATGACCCATGTCTTCCAACTCAACATTTCCCACTTCTCACATCACTCAAGTGAACAGACTCTGGGCCTCATATATTTCAATCATCTACGTTTAGGTATCCTTCGCACTAAAATTCGGTGTGATACAATTCACTAGAGACTGGTTTAATTTCTCGAAACGCTGGTGAGTTGTTTTTATTGATATTTTTGTTCGTTTTATAATGTTCAACCATTGTAATTGAGGTGAGACAAATTTTCTACGAACTAGCTCGTCTACTGTTTAAATTCATATGATTTCCTTCTCATACTCATTGAATACCGAAAATTTAAGTTAATCGATTATTCATCCCTTACAACAAAGTAATTTTATTTTGCATGTTAACTCGCTAATCTGAGTGTCTGACAGCACGTACTTTTTATCAGTTTTCAAGCCACCAATCTATGTAGTAACACACACCTAACCACTGGTCGCGTCTTAATTGCTCAAAATCGACATTTCCTTGAACTCTAGCCTAGGTCTCGACCAAGTTACATGCTGCCGACACTCTGATCTGAATTACACCGTGGAACTCTTGATGCAGACTGACGTTGTCATTTTCCCATCAAAAAACGCCGTGCGATCGAACAGAGCTGAGGCTATCAGGGAAGTGACAGCTGATCGGTTACTTCGGAGCTCGAATTTGACTGGCAGCCTGTTATTGCAGGCTCTCTGAATTCCGGGTTATGACACAAGGCGCGTATCGAAGTTGAAAGTGGTGAGGTTTTTGCAATAGCGAGGTGCAGCTAGAGTAAGTTTTGCGCCGTCTAGGTTTTGCAAGAGAAAGTTTTGCATGTCTGCAGGTAGCCCATGAGAACTAACTTCACACTGCCGAGGGGGGCGAGTATGCTAGTCTTGCATCTATTTGAGGTCGATCTAAGTTTGGCTGGAGGAAGTTTTAGCCTTGTGAGTATCGCTTTTGTAACGTTTGTGCAGGGGCAGAGTGGGGAAAATAATTTGACCAGTTATTGAGATCCTTAAAAAAAGTTATACTGCGAATGTACATAAAGCTTTCGAATGATACTTTTTAGGACATCAATACTTTAGGACGGTTTTTGGAGAAAACATATCAATAATTAGGTTGTAAATGTAACACCGTAGAACGTGTAAGGTTTCAGCTGGTACATGAATTCGAATAGATAACTACAGGGTACGGCAGCCATATCGAGCTGACAATTGTGGTCCATGCTACTAGCTAATTCATATTTTTGTATAAGTTCTATTCTGGATGTTTTAGGGACTTACCTGTTGCTGGAGATCTGAGGTTACATTTTTCTCATCCATTTATTTTATAAATTTTATTGCAGAATTAGATTTTAGTTAAATTTGCCTGCATTTTCTCTTAATCAGCAGTCAATAAAGCGTGAGAATGACCTAAAGTAAAACTTTCATAACCCTATTGAAATATGCAACAAACACGATGTCGATAATTGATCCAGCATTAGCGAAGAAAAAACGAGAGATGAACCAAAACTTGAGATTCATCCGTGACGCTCAGTGATGGGGTAATGCTTACAAATCAAGCTGGGTTATGTGCTATCGCGAATAAATATCAATAATTTAAAGAACTAAAGACTGGCGTGGTCATGTTAAGCGAACGCTTAATTTTAAAAACGACCAATAATTCTACTATAATTCTAAAGCATACGACTCCAAATTGGTCAAATAACTTTTGGAACGAAGCCAATCTGCCTGCATTTCTGTATCGGAGGTTGTGGAGTAATTTATTGATTACTTACGATAGGAGTTAATGGCTGACTGTACTAACGTCAGGCTGTAACTCAATTCCGGCTAAGTTAAAGGTCGAACACCTCAACCACTTAGACTTCAGGGCACTCTACAATTGTTCGAACCTTAATTCAGTCAGACCTACCATTTTATCAATGCCTGAGATTGTGTATCCGATTCAAAACTTCAAGAAGGGCTTTAATGTGAAGCACAGATGTAGCTGGAAAATTTCTTTTCTCTTCGTAGTTATTATTATTATCGTACAAATGTTTTTTTTGACGCGATCTGGCTAAGAAAATACTCCAACGGCGACCTCAAACTAATACTTGCTTATCACTGTACATCAGCTCCAGTATTAAATTGTCGTTCAAAACGAGAGCTCATAGTTGTCGTCTGTCCAGGGAACAAAAATAAGGGTTCTTATTTTATGAGCTATTACACTAACTATGAATTCATACTGCAGTCGCCATGGGTTAGAATTTATCACGGTGCGGAATCATTTTAGCTCGCTGAGCTCATTTCCTGAGCAAAAGCGTATTGGCGAGCGTATTTTGTATTGGTGCTTGAGGGAGACGTTGCCGATGACGAGGCTGTAAACCAAACTGCCGGCACAAAATGGTCGTTAATCTCCGAAGGAAATGACCGAACTAACCGATACTGCGATCGGGTACGAACCAGAAAGGAATTATTTCCAGTCCATTTAGCAACCATAAGTGGTATTCAACGAAGAGAATAAAAAGCGATCAGTGCTGATGGGGGCTGGAGTGCATGAGTGGGAGAGCTAAATTAGGATATCTGGCTGACGTCTCTATTTACCAGCACATCGGTCCAACCCTTAACTTAATGCTCTATTTGTTGCCTGAATTATTTATATTTAAGAGCAGCGACAGGTATATTCATCGCTTCATGAAAGTAACTACATGATTGAAAGATACGCAATCACAGTGAAATTTTGCTAAATTTTTCCCGGTTACTGATGCAGACTGTACGCCATAATTCTTTATAACAACGAGCGGGATTCAAAAAGCTCGTAGAAAAAGTACGTAACCAAAAATCATACGAAAAGATTTTTGTGTCATTGCACCAGAACGTTCTTGTACCAACGTTTTATACGTGTTCTCACATGATCATTTAATTACCTGAAGGTTACAACTCGATGCCGCCATTTGCAAGGCAGCAACCGCTCAAGCAACATGACCTCTGCCAAAATCGAGGCGAGGATAAACATCAAATTCATGGTGAAACTTGGGTGGAAGAACAGCCAACTCATTTACTCTCTAAAACAAGTTTATGGTGACAATGCCCCAAAAAAATCAGCAACCTACAAATGAACTAGTCACTTCGGAAGTAAAAGAAATCAGACTGAAGATGGTCCTAACAGTGGCAGGCCATCCGCATCAGTTTCAGGGGAACACATTGATGTTGTACGCCACCTCATTGACAGGATAAACGAATAACCACTGAATCAATACCAGATCTACTCAACATCTCCGTGAGTTCTGCGCACACAATTCTAGGGAACAGTTTGGGGCTGAGCAAGCTCTCTGCTTGATGGGTTCCTCGACTGTTGCGCCCAGATCAGCAGGAAACAAGGGCAGACCTTTCCATGGAAATTTTGAACAAGTCGGTTGGGAACCCTGAAGCTATTTTGCTGAAAATTGTGACCAGAGATGAACATGGCTCTGCCAGTACGATCCCGAGGATAAAACTCAATCGAAGCACTGGCTGCCAAGGGGTGGAAATAGGCTTGTAAATTCTAAATCTGAACGTGCAAAAGTGGGCTCCATGGCATACTGGTAGCGCGATGGCCTCGTAAGCGAGAGGACCTGGGTTCGAATTGCGGCTCTAGCGGGGCATTTTCACGTAACCAGGGAGTACTTCCATTCGAAAAGAAAGTTTAAACAACACATTCCTCACATCCCTCACCACGCCAGTAGTTCTAAGGCATTGAAAACCCAACGGTAAAACGTGTTGAAATTAATAAAGGTTATTATCTTCACTGTCTTCTGAGATGCTGAGGGGACCTTGCTAATTGACCTCCTCAAAGACAAGAGAACACAAATAGGTTCCTATTATGAAGGCATTTCGAGAAAATTGTCATAGAAAATCCCAGATAAATGCTCTGGGAAGCTGCATCGTTCTTTTCCACCGCAACAATGCACCCGCGCATGACGCTCCGCAGACAAGAGCTGTGCTACGGGAATCTAGATGGGCAATCATTTGACATCCACCTTATAGCCCCGACCCAGCCTCATTCGACCTCTTTTTATTTCCAAACCTAATAAAGTTATTGAAAGGTACTTAGTTCCCATTCGTTGAAGCTGTAAAAAGAGGTGCTTTGGAGTGATTCAAATCGCATGCATGACTCCCAGTTTGACATAGATGGACTTAAGAGTTGGTATCACCAATTGCAGAGGTGTATGAAGCATATGTTGTAAAATACACATCGTAACTTTGACCGCTTTCTCTAACTGTCTTTTTTTTCATAATTTTTTGAGCCCCTTTTGTATTACTGAAAACGTATAAAAAAGTAGAAATTGAAATCTGTGTTACAGTATTCACATACTTATAACTATCAGTAAACACCGAAGAAAAATGTAATTTATGCTACGAGGTACTAGCAAATGTTTCGGAGTTAAAAATTTGTTCGCTCGTCAGCTTTGTTAAATATATTCTCAACTAAAAGAGGAATGCCAACAATAAAGCTAAGTAAAATCAGTTGACAATTAGCTAGTTAAAAAACGTACACATAATATGAATCCCTGAGGTGGTTCTCTTTTCAACTTTTCTTATGGATACTAAGTTTCGAAGATCTTATATGTATGTGAACCTAAGCACCTTATTTTTTTACCAGTACAAAAGGCAGCGATATCTCATCCCCCAGCTTCAACGAGAGAAAGGTTACCTGTTTTTTACAGCACTGAATATCCTCTGTTTGTGGGGCAAGAAGATTTCGTGTCATTAACACACAAGTATGGAATGTAAATTCAGCTACTGAGCCGACCATCTCAGCAGATGATTACGTTTGCAATGTGCTCGGTGCCGTCTACTACACTTAGGTTGTCGTCTGCAGATGATTTTGATAAGCTTGAGAATGCGGGTAAACTTCCTGCCTGAAATGAAGTTTTCATAACGAAGTGGGGTGCAAATCCAATTTGGCAAAACCGTTCTGCAAACAACACTGCACGGCCCCAACAATGATCCGATAGGTGCTCTACCTAGCACAGGATCTCGGCGTTTTGGACGATGCAATGAGATATCAATGAAACAGCGAACTCCCGTTAGTCGAAATGAAATTAAGAATATTATCATTCTCAAACTCATAACTGTAACTTCTTTTAGATATAAACTAGGTTTTAGAACTCAACTGATAAAGCTACTCAGTTAAAGACAATCATTTTCCTTCAAACACTGTCGAAAATTTAGTTGAGTTAAATTCAGCAGCTGCTTCTTTATCCAGATAAGTAGCCAATAATACAACGCTGCACTTTGGCGCACAGCAAACAGCATATCTGCTGCTTTGCATAATTTTTGTCTATTCTGTTCTGAAAATTCATCTTAAGTGTCTAGAGAGAAATTGCTGGTAGCGATGCTTCCTTAGTAAATTATTGATAGCTCTGCCAGTCTCCGTCGGTATCGAAAATGTTAAATCTGATCTTCTAGGAGCAGCCCCATGCAGTGTTGATTGAGCATAATGAGGTTATGCATCGTGCGTTGGACTCCACGTTTTTATTTGACTCTCACGAAGAAAATTCAAGTAACGTACAACGGATCTCTTATGATAACGTTTTAATTTGAGCCTTCTCTATTTGACTGATCCCTCGTGCTTTACTTTGAATACATTGAAGATGCCAGATCTTGCTCGCAATAGGTCAAGGGTGAAAAGATAAAGAAGAGTTTCGTACATATGAGTGAAATTTCGTTCTTTTTTATGATCGTGATCGTTTAAATTGAGCAGAAAATTTTGTTAAATTCAAGATATGACATGGTTTTATAGTTCATTAGCTTTTAGTGAGTAGTATTCCATGTGCCATCAGCATCATTATGCGGTATTGCACTGAATATGATGTAATTCGTACCTCAATGGTGTAAATTAGTCTGTGAACTTTGCTTCTGCTTCAAAGGCGAGAAAAATTCGCAGCTCAGGCTTCATTAGAGAACGCTGATGGTGATGCGCATTTCAAAAGACTGTGATGTCTGAGGCCTTACTGCTGTCTCGGCGAGGGCGCCTTTGAGTGCTCGCTCATTTCGACCTCTGCTGGAATCTTCCATTGTTCTCGCAAAAATGTCCCGCGCTTCCCTGCAAAGGCGATAAAAAAAGACAAAACTCTGAAGTATTCCCCAAGTATCTCTCTCCGCACCCTCCTTCCAGGCACCACTTTTGGTTACAGTGAAAATCTGAAATTAGCTACTTGCGTGTTTTATTTGCAAGGTTTGAAAGCTGAAGATGTTGATAGAACATTTTATTTCGAAATAACAGTTTTGTTGAATGAAGCATTATAATTTTAAATTTTATTTTCTTAATATTTTATACTGCTTTTAAGCATGAAATTCCCAGGAATCAACGCACCCAAATTTTACGTGGGTTTCTGAACTACATACCAATGGAATTCAACAGAAAGATAAACTGTCTAAGCAAAACTATCCCACAGTTCTGATTATTACTACAAACGCATCTTGAAGAGATTATCTACCATAAAATATTAACATTTTTAGAAAAAATCGTTGCTTGAAATTCATCGTTTATCATTAGTGGAAAAATTTTCGAACTTCAAATCGAACATCGTCCAAAAGCTCTGAGTGAATTGTTGAATCGAAAATACAGGGGTGCATTTCTTGTTAAAGTTTTTTATAAAATTTAGCAGAGTATTCAAAACATACTTTAGCAATGAAATAGCTCGCATATGTTAGGGTAAATCAGCAAATATGTTTATTTATTTAGCAATTTTATAATATTTCGAGTAGGGGTGTGTCGGTAGAGTACTTCACGACTTTTGAAGAGTTGTGTGAGTTTTTGAATTTTAATTCTAAAAAGCGCAAAATTTGTGATCCATTATCGGCCCGGTAGGAGCAGAGTTCCTTCCAAAGAGACAGCGAGGCTCCATAAAATCTTGACGAGGTTGCGGTGAGACTTCATTGTCTCACACGCTCTACCCAATCACACGGCCTAATTTGAAGTTTATTTTCTAACTTTGGCTAACACAACTTGAAACGCTATTTCACTGGCATTTGAAGACCTGATTACTTCCTGGATTCAATATTATTTGTTGTTATAAATTATACTTCCAAATATCGAAAGAAAAATTATCGTCATGTTATTTAAAAAACAAGCCGACGATCATCGGTTATACGAGAAGTATTCGTGATATAAATCAGAACCATGAAATGTGGTGATCATTCAGTGAAATGTGGATACAATTTGAAGTCAAAAATAAAGTCTATTGAGAGATACGTTGTCGAATTTTGCTATTAGCTTTATATCTAGTGCGGTTCATTACATCTGTCCCTCTCGTGTTAACTATGTTGGCTTTAAACAGATATTTAAGTTGTATACAGTATTTTACCAGCATAAAGTTTTGATGAGGAGTAAGAGAAATATTGTTTTATGTATACTTGAAGGCACTTTAGAGCTATGACCCTCAATGCACAGTCATGCACGTTAATGTATAAAGCTGTAGGTGGTAGCAGAAGTGTCTACTTTTTGAATTAAATCGAATTCACTAATCTAAGGCTTAAAACATATTATATCATTAAGTCAAGGTTTGGATTCTGAAGGTTCCGTGCTCGGTTCCGTTTCCAATTTGATTCGCAATGTCCATTCATGTGCCCAATTGAGAACAAAGTTACTCTGTTCATGAGAGTAACGCGTCGAATCAGCCTAGGTGAAAAGGATTAGCTAGGCTATAATGTATCCAGTTCTATGCAGGAAAATACAAAAACATCGTAAAAGAATGCTTATTGTGGATGAACGTAGGTGTTTTGCATTAAAGTTTTTGAAACTTCAAATATTACTGATTTCTGGTGTATGTTTGAATCTTGCATTTATCCATATCGTGAATTTTCGTTCCACTGAATATTGACATACTTTTTCTTGTTTTCCACAGGTACAGTTTCGAGCTCGTCATGAAGTCTGCATCTCCAAGTCAAAAAAATTGCAGATGACAGTCATCAGATCACCTCCAATAGCACATCTATTTTACATTGAGAAGTTTCTAAAGAAATAAGTCACAGAAATACTGCTGAAGACAGCACCAAAAGAAGATAAGATAACAATATTTTACAAGCTCGAGGTTAAAGAAACTCTACTCATTTCCACGTTTCTGTGTATAGGAATGTAGCGAAGAAATGGAGGGTTGCGTTGAAAAAAGGGTTGTACCTTGAATACTGACAGAAGAAGGTCCTATTGAAAGAAGTTAAACAGTACCGAATTTTTTTAAGTGTTATTAGCATAACTATATGCATTGATATTATCCTCTGAGAGGCAATTCACTAAAGAATGAACTCATTGAATAGCATCAGGGGACGCACGTATCAAGAAGACACCTGAAGTGTGAAGTATAAAAGCCGATATTAGTTTTTTCACCTTGGATGTCATCAAGAGTTTACAACTTTAACGTATCATAACTCTAGAACAAACGCCTGTATAAAAGTTTTCTTTAATTGCAGAATCTTGTGAAGAAAGTGCCACGCAAATCCCAACTTTGTTCCACAAACTTTCCTTCTAATTTGAGCGCAGACAAGCAGACAAACATTACTGCTCCCATGGAGTTTACAAAGGCAGTGATATCGTGTTCACCTTTGTGATGTTTCCACCGACAACTGTTTCCTCGCTTTGGAGTTTCCCTGCTTTTTAATAAAAATGATTTGCTGATAAAAGAAGAGAAATTGTTTTCGATTCAGCTAGTATTCCATATTTCAAAACAAATTTTATACCTTCGAGGAGCACAATCATTACTTGGTCCGGAAGAACTAGTATCAAATTCACTTCTGCCCTTATCACACTGTTCTCCATACTAACACTTTTTTAAATATTCCAAAATTATAATTATAAATCCAATGAAAGTTTTAAATAAACTATATACCCAATACCAAAGACGTGTGTACCTGAACAAAATTTAAAGTGAAATATAAATCGTACTTTACAAAGACTGAAAATAGTACGAGTCAATGAACAATGAAATTTAAAATTTAACTCATTCCGTTTAATTTTGTTCAGCGCCCAAAGAAGAAGGACGAGTGGTTCACGAGGAAAAGTGAAGGTTAGAGGACTCCATTTCTGTGAGAATTTCATGAGGTAAACTATATGCCCTATAAAGACCTCACGGTAACTTCATTGGAAAGGAAGATCAGCCTGTAAAATCTTCTTTATCGCTCGTAAAAATGTCTTCTCCAAAGATAATCCAAGGCACTGCTAAGGTGTTGGTGCTCCTGCTCTTCCTCTTGGGTGCAGGTGAGTGATTCTCGAAAGTTTTGTTTGGATTGTGTCTTTTGGTGTGGTGCAATTGTGGTGTAAACATACGTATACGTTCTAGGTTTCAGCTCGGACTTATTAGATAATCCTCCAATCACGAATTCATTCAAGTTGTAATATTTCTGAAACTGAATTCTGAAGATTTCATCTTGCTAATCTACGTACTGCTTATCGAGAGGAAAAAAATGGCATCGATTATAACGTACGTATACTGCATAGTTGAATAAAACATTTCCATGCAATTGTTTACTGCTGAAAGAGTGATAGTTAGCAGCAACTACTGTTCCTAATATATATATATATATCTTTTACCGAATTAGTTTGAATCCTTTTGAACAATTCAAAACCCAGAAATCGATACAGTTTTCATTTAAATATCAAAAACAGCAATACGCCTATATCATGTACGTGTTTCTAATGCAAGAAGTTTTTTCTTTGAAAAATGTTAGGTATTCGAATTTGGCGGTGCTCTTTCATATAATCAAATTTTTTCTTTCGATTAGTTTCATGAAGTTATTCTGCGTCGTTAAACCGTTTGAATAGAACATATTAAATATCATATTTCCCCCTCATTTTTGAAAGCATGTTAGACTCATTGCACTGTTGGAAACACATTACTAATGAAATTATGTAAATATTTTTGTACTTTAAACTGGAATCCTAATCCTGTTTTCATCGAACTAAGATCCATCAATCACTTTAATATTTTAAATGGTGCCTGAATGTGATTAATATATAAGGAGTTCGCTGTCAGTTAGCAAAAAGAACAATTCTATCACGGATGTGAGCATCGTCTTCACTTGCTGTCTCCGAATAACTGTGTGAGGGCGACTAAATACTTTGTAGAGAGAGCCTCAGTATTAATCAAGGAGCTGTAAAATTTGCTACCGTCGCTCTATTATTTGGTGTAACTGGGAAACTTTGGGCCATATGGTTGAAAAAAACGGCAAGGTAAAGCAAGAAATATTATTCTTCCCGGAGCCGAAGTTTCTTTTGTCACGTGAAGTTTTGAACTGCAAAGGGGTACTCCATCGTGGTCTTTTCTCCAGCTCTTGAGACTCATTGTAGCCGTTTAGTAGGAAGTCCAAGACTCTAGTTCAAGTCCTTTAATGCATCCTGATTGAGATGGGTGGTAAAAAGTCTCAACTCTAATGGCTTTCGAGAGCAAACTTATTCGAGCAAACTATCCCGAAGTCGTAATGGTTTCCCCTCTTCGAAAAACTTTGATTTAAGAAAGATACATTAAATCCCCGTGAAAAGTTTTGCACCCGAATAACGTTAGTTGCTCTGTTGAAACTCGGGAACACTTGTTTTTTATTTGTTTTACCTCGGCAAGTTATTTTCGCTTCTGAAACCGCTTATAAAGACTTCATTTTTAGCGAATGATACTAGTTGTTTCCCGTCTTCTATTGTGAACTTGAACAAACATATTGGGATATAGTGGAAGGAGGTTACACTTTGTCTAGACTATCTTAATGCTCTAAAATGTTTTCTTTACAGTACCAAATACTCATTCGGCGTACATAAAAAATGAAAAATTGAATTTTTGTGTGTAATACCGTGCACGCTAAAACATAACATTATGCTAAATATAAGTAGTCGTTTATGTTCGCGAAGAGTTGTGACGGAACACTGGATGCTCTCTAGTGGTTACATACATAACAAAATTGTATTCCTACGTACACGTTAAAATTACGTCCAGGGCAAAGCTGCCGATCTTTTAGCAAAGCTTCACTGCCTGAGAAAGCAATAGGCAGGTTTTGAGAGTCGAACTAATATTGTTTACTGTATGATAACGCAGAAAAATCTGATGTACTACCGTTTCTTTTCTTAATTCATACGGGTGATTTTACAACAAGTCCTCAGAATGATTTCAAAAAGACTAGTCCACTGGCAGTGAATAGCAATATATGGAAGAATTACAACGAGTACGAAAAATATTCGCGATCTCAGTTAAAGAACAAGCAAACCTACGAATAAAATCGAGATATTCGGGAATTTAATTCGTTTCATACATACGATATGCGTAACAAATACTGGCTCCTTCTCGATTAAGTGATACTGATTATTATCGTGTAATATTTCCGTTAACATGACAATGTTGGTAAATATTTCACTATTACGGATAAATGTGCGACAAGTAAACCTTCCATGCTCTGTGACCGTGCTTGGTTTATGTACTCCCCAATCTAAAAAATTTGTATTGCTTCCCTCTAAGTAATTTCATCATGCAAGTCTACGGGAAATTATAAATTTTCTGAAGTAATGCCAAAAGTTTAGCTAATCACTGCAATGATTAAGTCTAACAGTGACACATCAAGTCCATCACGCACCAGCCACAGTAGAGAAATTTGATGTGATGAATTAACACTTGTATATAAAAAATATCTGTATCGTTGAACACGGATCAACCGCATGCTCAATGCCTATCACGTGACTATGATTGCACCTAAATTTCTCGTACTCATAACACGTATTATTTAAAACCAAATAAAGCTCTGAAAAGTGTTTTCAGTATCAGTAACTCAAAGATGCTGGCGTCATGGTAATATACACAACATTATACCAACTCTCGAACCGCTGCATCAAAAATTATGTTTTATTTTGGTCTGTACACCTCTTACTTTTCCTGGCTTACACACAACAAGCGTGAAGCTCTAGGGGCAATGTTAGTTAGTTTATGCTGTGCCAGGGCTATTAAAGGTATAATTCTTGTTATATGTTATATTAGACCGTTATTTTCAATTATCGATGCCTCATTACTTTTAAATTCTCCAGTGTCTAGACTTTTTACGTCCACAGGCAGAACCATTTACGTTTCAATTTTTTTCTGTTATCTGCAGTAAAAATATTAGCACTTTACTATACCAAGGTTTCATGATACTTTGCAAGGATCAAGAGATGTAAAACTATCGCTTTGGTAATATACCATAACTCTACTCCAAGACATCACTGTTTTATTTCATATAGATATTTAGCAATATGTTCAACTTTATGTTCTCGGTTTAAAATCTTTACAAATCCGTTGAAGTTTCATGGTACCACAACTGAAATTCAAATTATTGGTGTTTCATTCGGTACAATTCTCAATTGGTAAACTATTTTTTCTCATTTGACAGCCTTTCTGCCAACTGTAATAATTCCCTGAATTTCATCAGGAATATGCGAAGAATCATACAATGGTTTTGGTTAATATTCAATCCTACGCTCTAATCACCATTTCGCGCTTAATCATAGGTTAGTTCATTAAGCATCACAACTGGAAGTCTCAACGTGACGTCCACACCTATTTCAAGGTTGTAGTTTTAATAATTGAAAATCCGTTATGACCCACACCTTGTATATGACTGATTTCTGAATAAACGATTTATTTTCTTTTTCTCACTTTTCCAATAAACGTTTGGCATCGTGAAAATTCATCACGGCAGAGCATATTTGGCACATCCATCATGAAGAAAGAACATATGATACGTTGCGTGCTGCATAATATTAAATAATTAATGCTTGAAACATGAATTGCTTGTGCGATCCACATTCTCTGCGTAATGTAATACAATTAGATATAAATTATTCTGTCACACAAACTCTGTTCGACGAAAGAGAGCAGATGTTTAAATAAAAGTAAGTTTTGAACAGATTGCTTGGCAGCAGCTCGGGGGCATGCCCGAATCTAGTTTTCTACATCTGAATGAAAGTTTGTCATGCAACAGAATTACTGGTGTTTCATTGATAATCGAGAAAAACTGTACTTCATAAATTGATGAAAGTGGCACCATGCTAAAAGTATTGGATTGCTTTTTAAGGGAAGAATCTGGTACGATTGTCATTTTTCCGACGAAAATTTCAATCTATTACTGCACTTAACTACTGTACTTTGCTTTAGAATTTATTTCAACGTGTGGGAGAAAAATGTTATTTTAAGAAGCAAAACATTATAATCGTTACTGTGGTGGAATAACTTCTCCAGCTCTCATCTCCTATATTTAATATGCGAGCCAAAAAAGCCCCCGACCATTTTTTTCATCTTCGGTGTCATTGTACAATCTACATATATCCAGTTTCAGGGAGCCTTTTTTATAAAACCTCTATCCAGCGAGGGTAAATATAGCACCTTTGTGATCACGTTATAGCAAATCAATGGAGCCGCGGTGCGTTGGTAACATTCCTGAAACAAAAGTATGGCTGTTATCTGGCAGGTAATGGTCATCTCCACTGAGAAAAATTTTCTGCCACTGCTGGCATTGGTGAAATGAAACTTGAAACCAGCAAAAGTAACTGAAATAATGTTGATAATATTTGGTAGTTAATGCTTAGCTCCAGAAGGAAATATTTTCTGCCACTGCTGACTTTAGTGAAATGAAATAGGAAACGAGCGGGAATGACTGAAATAATGATGATAATTTTGGGAGAGTTTGTGTCAATCAATATGCTGGGTCCTGACAATGTGTATGATGTATTAGATAGAAACAAAAACGCAGTAATCCTCTGTTATGCTCAGTCATCTTTTTGTGAAAAAACAAATTTATTCGATCATATTTTGCAGTTTATGTAGTATGAAAATGTACCAACATATAGATTTGATCTACTATGACAATTGCAGTACACATTAATATTCAGACATAATTTTACTGATATAAAACATTTGAAACTGTAGGTATATCCACTGCTTGATGCATTTAATTGCTGTATCAAGTAATAGTATGCATATAGCAACTGATGACTACATTAATAAGAAGAGGTTGTGCCATTAGGCAAACAAACTTTCCTTCAATAATTTCCCATATTATTCGGAAGTTACTTGCCGTTTTACAAATAATGATATTTGCATCTGAAGCCCTACCACTTTGTTAATTCTGTTACTCGTTGTTCCATGACGTTTTCCGATCAAATTAGGTAAGTCGTCGATTTACCTTAATTTTCAAACTCTGTTAAATGTATTTACTTGGGCATCATTATTTCCCTACACTCAGGGCAAAATGTTTTAAAATTTTACTTCCTAAATGAAATTGCTCATAGATGAAAAAAAGGGAACAATTTCTCAACAATATATTCTTTGAACAAGATCGTATTGTTGAGCTATTTGGTATTTTGCATGTAGTCTTCTGATAGGGTCTGGATTTATTTACTGAGTGAAGAAGTGACCTTCTCATCTCTTTGCTGTCCAATTCTGATATCAGATATTTTACAGAAATGTGTGCAACCTCTTTTATATAATACGAGTATATGCGGAATTAGATGACCACTGTCGCTGGACCCACAGATTCAGTAATTTCATTCTTCATTGAAGGTAATTGAAGGCAAGAAATATTTTCACAGAACTAAACGACGTTCCAAGAATAAATTACATATTTTAAAAAAGTATTCGGAACCTTATTTTTCCTTCATAAGTGGTCTTTTCACGTTCACGAATTGATTCCAAGTTGATTGTTCCATGATTTTCACATCAAACCCAGAACAAAACTTTCAACCTTTCAGAGACATTTAAAGCATTGGTGATGAATTGCTAGCACTCGCGTGTTCTCGTATCGCAGAAGCCTCGGTTAAAATTCCTTATCATTGATGCCTGAGCTTCAAAGTATCGCCCGACTCTCTTGCCCTGGAAGCTTCGCTTAAAATGCTTTCATAAGATAGTCACCTTTGACACTCATCAATCAGACCAATTCCAGAGGAGGTGATTGCATCAGTTAATCTTAGTTGAGCCTGATCGATGGGTTCATGGAACTGTTGGGAGCCGTAGCCCGGTGTCATGACCTACCTTCTCTTGGTCACGCCAGCCCAGCCTCTCGCTGGGGCCGAGGCTTGGTCACGCCAGCCCAGCCTCTTGCTGGGGTCGAGGCTAAATTTTATTGGCACTCACTCGAGCCATATTTAGACGACAGCCCTTCGAAGCGAAATGACACACCTGTTCTCCAAAGATTTGCCGAACATTCAAAGTAATTTCTGATGATAGGTTGAGAAACAACCCTTCAGCACGTTTTCGACCAAGAACTTTAAGGAATCAACCTTTCGAATGATTAAACTAAGCTTTGTGGGGAACATATCTTAGACTTTTTGGGTAATACCGAGGAAATACCTTTCGATGTGGCTCTTTCAACAGATATTTCCTTAGTAATTGTAATGACGATATTTTTACTCGGACTTTATCAGAGAAAGCATTCCAGCAAATTGAGAGTAGGAATTCGAAACTAGAAGTGAAATTATGCAGGCGCAGATGTCAATTTTTCACTGTGTGGAAGATAAAAAATTCGTAAATTTAAAACTATGCATAAATTTGTCACGTGTGAAAAAATTATGTGAGATATCATTATTATTCGCTGAATAATCAAGGATTGGTATGTTGAGTTCCTCAGTATTTCGTGCATTGCAATGAAAAAGTTATACCTTTCTGTTCATTGAACTTCACATGCTCCTAGGTTCACCATATGTTTACAGAAGTTAAAATTGAATTACTTGACCTTCTGAATAAGGGTTAAACAATTGCTCGTTACCAATACGCCCATCTGGAAGAACGAATTCAAAATAATTGTAATCAATTCGCTAATTTCCGTGAATACTTGTAACCAATTTGATCTTTGAATTTGTAACATGTTCAAAATTGGATCTGTTGAATACAACGTATGATGTAACTTTTCCCGCGTTGACTCTGTTCAGGGCCTTTAATATATCTCGTTAGGAAAAATTAACACACGAAAAAAAGCCTGAACACCATTCCCTCAGGTAGAATAATTGAGAACTAACTTCACCACTTATTATATGCAATATAAAATTTAACTGTTGTGAACTTTATTTGCGATGAGTGAAGGTGGCTGAATTTCTTAATACTCGTTTTAACAACGGCGGCTGTCAAATAATCTTGATAGTTATCTGATTTGTTTGAACAGGTATTTGTAGATGCATATAGCATTTATTACCATTCGTCTCCTTGGCCGACTCATCGCATCACCCCATTTGCTTGTCTTAAAGACACCTGCGAACTTTTAGTTTTAGTTATTCATCGTCAGGACACAACTGCCTGAGGACACCGCGTGCAGCGCGCGCTGCCGCTGGCCTGGCACGTCAAGAGAGATGCCGACCATCTTCAAGATTCTCGGTTCCAGAATTCAAGCTCAAAAACTTTTATACTCCGCGCCCTGATCAATAGCGCAGGAATAAACAATATACTGTGTCAGTATGAAAGGGGCCTTGAATTTATTGTAATTCAAACCTGGCACAACTGTTTCGAAATTCGTTGCATAAAATCAAACTACACTAAAAATTTAGATACACGAGATAAAATTATCCATCAAACCACGATTACTGAACATAAACGAACTGTATTTAGAACTACTTAACCGCTCTTCGAGCTGCTTGTATACTGCGCAAGTGATTATCCGGCAGTGCTGAAGTGAACTTCGCGATTTATCTGTTGTGCTGTGAAGTTTTACGGATACCTAAATAAATTACAGTAGATATTTGCATCAATGGACCTCAGTGCAGCGGACTTAGAAACAATTGGCACAACTGAATAAATATCCCAATTCGATTTGCTCAATCTTAAACTACGATTCCGAATTCTCTTTTGGGCAGGCAAGTGCTTCATGCTTCTTTTTCAAATTATGCGATATTACCAATAGATCTAGCACTAACGCACTGCTTCTCACCTCTTTCATAGTCCGTTGATGCGAGTGTCAATTCGACATACTGTAACTCGAGTGCTGCTGAGCTAACATAGTTGAAAATTCAGAAGTATGAATGTAACGTCATAGATTACAATCTATCACGTTATATTCGTACTTCATCGATGTCGGCTTACGTATTGCACGATGTTGTGTGCGGTTGACTCACATACGTGCAGTTGAATTAAATTCTGAGGAAATGTTACTACAACAAAGGAACGCAAAAAGAAGACATTTACATGCTTTCTCTCGTTGATTCCTGTTTGGCGAGGACATCAGGTGGGAAAAATAATTTCTTAACCGACAACGAAACTTGCGTACTCCAAAACTTATTCTTGAAAGACGGTACTGTAATCAATCTCCGCGGCGCCTCAAGATGCTTATTTAAAGCCATTATTAATTAAAAAAGTGAAGTACTATTCGGAGAATTCCAGTACCTAGTTAGCGGAACGTAAAAGTTTATAACAATGGTCGCTGCACAACCCAGGTGTTGGCATGCATAATTTGGTGATGCTGGTGTCGTAGATGCGAGCGCTTCAGAATTATTGAAGGTTATCGGTCCATCATATTGATTATGCAACAGGATGCATTATTTAAGATCCAATCGCCAGATGTCAACCCAGAAGCTGATTTTGCCAAACAAATGCATAAAGAACCGAGCTCATCGCGTAACACGTACGTGAGCTTCGAGGTCTTTTATCCAGGACCGAATAATTCAGTTTAGTGTAATATTCGTGAAATATAGGCAGGAAGAACTCGATCAGTATCTGCTAGCAAGCATATCGCATTTCCCCGGAAATTTGAAGGTTTGCTGTGCGGAGAAGTTGTGAATAAGACTTTTACTACTAAAATTATATTTAACAGCTGTGGCATTTCAATTACATCCATTTGTTCAGATGTGATGTCACCTCGCATTTACTGTATTTACTGTCTAAAATATTTTAACCCTTAATCTCTTTGTGTTTAAAGCCCATGAAGACAATGCTCAAAGGTTTCAAACGCTGATGAGGTTGAACAATACTTTCCATCTGCAAGAATTCAAAACGCGTAGAAATTTCAACGTTTTTTTTTGGAATTAAATTACGTGCTTATTGTGTTTTTTGTAACTCTTTCGTACGCAAGGGTTAAGTATGGATGAAATAACATTCTCATGGATTTTTCATTTCCCAAAGCTGATTGTTTATCGAATTCCAATTGAATGACATCTGAAGCATTATTCTGAGTGGTTTAGAAGACATCGCGTGGAACGCTGTGCTTCGAGCTTTCTCCTAAGAACCTTCATTTATTCCAACACGTTTTACCCTTAGGTTTTAAATGCCTTACACCTACTGGTGTGGTGAAGGATGTGAGTAATGTGTGGTTTGAACTTCTTTTTCTAAGGGAAGTACTCCGCAGTCACGTGAAAAGCCTCACCTGAGCGGAGGCTCGAACCCTGGTTCTTTTCGGCTGTGAGGCCGTCACTCTAACCACTACACCATGGAGCCCAGGGGTCTTCAAATCTCGTTGAATTAAAATAAATTTCATGCACAAGCCTACATTTTGTGCCCTAATTGCAGTTGGTAAAATCATGTCCGCTTCAAATCAGTTTTATGCACAAGCCTACTTTTTGTACCCCAATTGCAGTTGGTGTAGAAAAACATTCAGTCAACTGGTTTTAATTGTGGAACTCTTATATCGAAGGAATTTTATTTAAATGTTAAATAATATCATATTCTCGAAAGAATTGCTTCAACTGCGAGAAGTTTTTGTGAAATTTCTGAATCATGGGAATTCTATTATTTAAAATACGTTTTTAAATAATTTTTATATTTTCTATGTCATGTATGTATTTCACTCGATGTTATACGTCAGCCAACGCACTAACATGTATATGCACTACTATTAATAATTTTTCCTTAGTCTTTTCATTAATTTAAGAAGCTTTGTAGTTATAAAAATTCGTTGGATATGTGTAAAAATCCTTTCGGGAGCTGTAAAAAAATTTTGCAGCTGTAAAAGAATTCTCAACATCCCACTGTTTTAACAAATATACTACTAGAAGTATCTCAGAAAACCGATATGATTATAATCCAGCATTTATGGAAAGTTCCATTCTCATCAACCTTACAGTCAAGAGAAATTATTCCTATTCATCAAAAAAGGTTTTATTGACTTGGATAAAACGATGTGGTTTCGATGTTTTTCATTGTATCCTTGAGGACAGATTCACCTAATTTTACTTAGCAAGAGTTTCATTTTGCGTGTCGAAAAACATTTTCATAACATTAAGTTCATTCTCCAAGGTGTTTTTGAAACACAAGTCTGGCCAATTTTCTGGATGTATGCAGCGTGAATTAATTTTTTTTCGATTGACATGTGAATTGAGCGCTTTTTATACTGACTATTTAGTACTGTAATGATTTATTACCTTATGAACCAAACTTTGCACATAAGATGTGATAAACTTGAGCTGGTTCAGTAAATTCACTTTCAATTCCAGACAAATGTAGAATCATCACAGCGTATCCTAATCACATTATTTATATATCTACTAGCTTATTCAATAACGCTTTTTACCCTAGCTTACAGCCAAATTTTTTTAAAAAATATCCATTTTGGAAGGAATCCTACCGATCCGCCTGAGCTGAGGTTTCTCGAGGACATGACACCTGGTTATGTATATGAGGCGAAGGTGCACATCGAGCTTGCGCTCTTTGGAGACTTCAACTCGAGCGTCTGGAGCGCGCAGTACCGTGTCACTTGGGCAGCCCTGCCTCATCGCTCTCAGTGCCCACCTCAAGGTGCACAGCCCGCCTCAGGGCTGCCACTAGGCTCAGCGACCAGAAGTGGTGGTGCGCGCCTTACTGATGACTGATAATTTTATGTTTCTCTTTTCTGATTAATTCCTGTTTGGTTACAATACACCTTACCCTTTTTGATGTTTTGTATTTGTTGTTAAGTATTGAATATACGATCCAGAATATTCTATCTTCGAACTCTAATTATCTAGGTCAGATTTCGAAAACAAATTTTATAATATTGCATTATATATTTCTGAATTCACTCGATGTTTACATGATCTGTCATATTTTTCGTTAACGAGCGTATGTACCTTTTTCATTACTTCACGGAATTTATCTTTCAACACTTTGTGAATTTCTTAAATTTGTTTTTGTACCGCGCAAAGCTGAACTCTTTCAAGCGAGGCTCTGACACGGATGATGAATTTCACATCGGCTCAACAGCTGACAAAGAATCGCGGAACGTATTCACCATCAATTATGAGCTGATCAATTTTTAACAGGAACCTTTCGCGATTATTAAAGTAACTGTTTCTTATTGGAAGGAATATTCCCCTCTTTGTACCAGGAGAATGTGAGCTACATCTGGTTAAGGTGCTTTGGGCACTGCCTTTAATTTGATTTATTTGACCGGAAATTGGTGTACTTGTTCATGAAAGGAGTTTCATAAGAGTTTTTGTAATGTGAGCAAAAGATCAGCGTATCTTGCGGCCTTAGCAGCCCCGCATAGTGTACAAGGTAAGTGCAGCCTAGCGAGAGCTCTCAACCAAAATCAGCCATGATTTCACATATCAAGGACTTTTCATAGGATCGCAGTACAGGAGTTTTTGCGTATACAACTACATTCTAAAAAAACTCCCCATGGGACTATGTCCGCATACCAACTGGCAGGAAAAAACTACAATATATCTTAAAGAAAGAGATGTGCCTAAGAATCCTCGCTCCCAAAGTCTCAGGTTATTGATTGTATCTTACGCCTAGGCCTCCAACGCCTCCTGAACTTCTCATTGATGCAAAAAGCTTCTCGCCAGCTTCGCATGCAGAGCCGTCTCACTGCTCGAGTCTAGTGCCCAGCTCATTAAGTGCTTCGGTCGAAACCAAACGCCCATCGGGAAACACACACTTCAGAAAGAAAAAAATTCAAAATAATTGTATTATTTGAGCAACTCGTGTTATTTTTTCCTGGTGCATGCAAATTTCACTTTACACATGAACGGATACATGAATCTTCAAGGGATGACAATAATTTAAAACCGTTAGCGTCTCTCAGAAATGAGGTAAAACACCGACTTTGTTCGTATTGTGTAAATTTTTGATCGATGTGGAATGCGTTTAATTTTTACAACATCCGTTGTTGTAGTTTCAGCGAACCGAAGATTGAGTTTTCGTGAGGTGTTGTATCCCAACCTTAAAAACATTTTATCGAATTCATCTAAGAATTAAAAAATTACGGGCTGAAACAAAAGTAGAGACAACACGGATTTTTTACTATCTCTCACCTGGTTTGGAATGAAAGGTCGAAATACTTCCAATGACTTATTTCTTATTCATCAACAAAGTATGCTTTCAGTACGTATATTTTTATTAGTT
Organism: Orchestia grillus; assembly: GCA_014899125.1. Taxonomy (NCBI): domain Eukaryota; kingdom Metazoa; phylum Arthropoda; class Malacostraca; order Amphipoda; family Talitridae; genus Orchestia; species Orchestia grillus. The sequence continues at coordinate 13,694 of VOMN01023285.1, read as the reverse complement.
ATCTAATATAAAATAGGAGCTTGCATTCATATTTTTTCGGTTCAGTGTTTTAGTAGAGCGTTTAATCATGCATTGATTGTTTTTAAAGAATTTGGGTTCCCCCTTCAGCTTTACTAAAAGATACGGTTGAAAAACATATCGATAGCAATGGAAACTTTTACTATTTTGTAAATGCGTTTCCTTTTCATAAAACATTAATTTTAGTCCATTGGAATAATTCATTTTTTGTTTTTGTTTTAGTGAGAGAATTCAATTTGGCACAATACTGTTCGGACTCTAACCAAAATTTTTTACTTATTATAGAGTGATCAAACGATGTGTACTCAAAAAAACGAAAGTTCACACATTGAGGTTCATGGGGTTTAAATCTGGTGAAGAAGGAAGCCACAACTTCTTGGACCATAAACCAGCCATTTTGTCCTAACATCAATCCTGAACATGGCTGGGCGTATTAATGTAGCTTCATTCTGCTGAAGAGTAATTACAAATTCCATTTTGCTGAAGAGTAATAATTCCAAATTCATCAAATGTACCGACGAAAGGTACCAAAATTGTTCTTAAATAAGTTCAGATATGTGTGCTGGATTATCTTTGCCCCTTCTTCTATGAATACGCGTTTGAACTGAGTTTTCTGCCCTGTCGAGGTTATACCTCTGCAAACCATTACAGAGGCCGGTTTTTATCACTGGAATTCCAGCGCCATGTGGATGTCGTGCTTAGTTCTTGCATGCATACGGTCATTTTGGGGATTGAAGATTGCTTGCACAATGAATTATTTTTTGTCAGTCCACAACACTGGAGGCGGAGTGCCTTCACTCAGTTTTTCAAGAAGAAGCTTTGCGCCACTCTACCTTTGAGTGTTCAGACAGTGGCTGAACTTAACGCTTCTCGTAGGGTGGTAGCTATACATCCTTTTTCAGTATACATCGCATGGTATCATAGCTGACAGTGACTGCTGAAACGAATTTTCTATTGCTGGAATGTTTACTCCAGCAATACTCATTGATTTACTCCGAATTTTTTCTCCTGTGATTTTAATAAGTTAATGCGTTCTAACTAACCGATTTGGAGTACTTCTAGTTCTTGGCAGGTGCGATCTTGTCTCTTTAATGCATTTCAAGGCCTTATAAATTCTGACTTGCTCACACGAGGCTCGAGAAGTCTAAAAATTTTCCTTGGTTTCTTTCCGGTCTTATACAGTTCACTTTTGACTTTGCTAATTTTGTTCATAATTACTAAATATACAGAATAAAGTTCTGAAAACAGCCATATATATTCGTGATACGTATTATTGAGGTAAAATTCAGTCAGCAATTCTGAAAACATTTTTTTTATAAGTTGTTCAATAATATTAGAATAAGTGTTTAAGTATCGCTTGGTCACCCTGTAGCATAAATTCTCTGTTCTTTACGGTACGTGAATCCTATTGCAGTCACTCTTTCCCTCCCCATAAAAAAAACAATTTTACACTTCAGACAACCAAACAGGTGCCTAAGTTTGGAATCACGAGAATAGATGTATAGTAGATATTCATTAACATTAACTTTTCTTATCTTCAGTACAGGTGTAAGATTATTTTTGATAGTAACTTACAGCCTATGCCAATAGAAATATCTGCCATATGTTTTTCTTTTCAGATCGATATAGACCTCAATTTAGTTTCAGGGGCAGTTTGAAATCGATCTCTTTTATTTAGATTATTTTCACTTGTTATGCGACGTAAGTTCAAAAGAAGAGTAAAATCCACGGTTCATTTATTTGTTCATCCTCAAGAGCTTAGTGACAATAAGTTTAAATATTCTCACATACAACTTAGTTGCGGTTCATCATTATACCTCGAGCTATAGATTGTAACGATGTATTTTTTAGTATTTGAATTTTTATTTTCCGGTAGTATTCTACCTCAAATTATTTCACACCCAAATTCCAAGAAATTTTTTCGCCACCTTTGATTGAACCAATTGGATCCTCGATTTAGTTTTACCCCAGCTAAAATGGTGTATCATATCTCCGCTTTATGCTTTGACCAGTTGTACAGGGATTATATGCATCATATGCAAAATGATCTGACACATTTGTAGGTTAAATAAAAGGCAAATAAAGTAAAGAAACAAAGAAGTCGTTTTATTTTCGAAAAGTACATATAATGCCATTTTGTTTACAGGTATACATTAATCGCTCTCGATCTATTGAACAACTTATAGATGCAATTCGTCAAGAAATTACTATCATTCCACATGAAATGACCTGCCCGAGGTATAGACAACTTTCGTGAACGCCTTCGACAGTCTGTGGACAATAATGGATCTCATTTGACTGATTCAATTTTTGAAACATAATGAAACAAAGTGGCATTACAAGTACTTTTCAAAAATAAAAACATTTTTTTGTTTCTTTTCTTCATTTCCATTTTATTAAATCTACAAATGTGTCAGATTGGTTTCCCTGACCCTGTATTTTTAAGCCTTTGGCTGTCTTGGGTGTTGGCGACAAACCTTACATTATATTTTCAGTGAACGGTTCACAAACACCGAGAGCGAAGTCCGGCACTGCAGAACAGGACCTGCGACTTGGTAAATTGGATTGCCTGGCAAATAAGACCGAGAAAAACAAGATGGAATTCTAACTGCTTGCCAAGCAAATGGGGTGGTGGCTCTACTAGACGAGCTCTAAGATTCTGGGGATACCCTTTAGAAATTTCATGCGTTTCCTTTGAAAGGGCTTGCAGTCTTGGACGACAGATTTTTTCGAAGAACAGAATTCTTTGCTCTCGAACCAATTGTGGAAGCCCGCAAGGGACATGATCCCTCGTGCCTAGGAAAATTCAAGGGGAACTTGAGGTTGAACCGGGCAAGTTGTGTGTTAGAGTTTTTGTCATGCGACTATAAATGTGACTTCAATGCAAAACAGGGAAATTTTTGCTAAAATTGTATGTTGTGTCGTTTGATGCACTTTGTAATTATGCGACTCGTAGATTAGTACTGGCTTAGTACGGAGTTACTTTTGAAACTAAACTACCTGGAGTTTGTGCGGTCAATTATGAGTGTGAGACTCTTTAGAATTAGACCAATTCGCTCAACTGTATGTTAAAAACTTTGTTGTGAATGAAGTACAGATGAAATGATTGCTGTTGCAAAAGTGCAGCTTTCTGTAAAGTTGCAACAATGGTGTAATGATTCCAAAATTTATTTGTTGCTCAAGTTTTGGAGCATAAATACTTGAAACCAATCTCTTATAGTACATCAAATTGTTTTTTTTGTAGACAGATGGTGTTCCGTGCTTCAAATATAAGTGCGCAAATTTATTTGAAATCTTCTAAAGTATTTGTTTCCAAACTCGAAGGTTCTTAATATAGAGATACAACCTTTCAAAAACATTTTAATGTATTCTTCATTTCATCGCAGAAGCTTCTGCGAAGCGTCTCAACTTTGCTGCGAGTTATATGAAGTATTTTAGTTTCTTTTTCATAAATAACATGTTTCTACTATTCTTGCCTTTATAATTTTATTATTTATATGACAAAATTTAACAACTTATCTTCCAAAGGATTTTTGTAATTTTATCTAAATCAAGTAAAATTATCTTTGCAAAGAATAATTCTGAGTATAATTTAAGGTTATTCCCTAGGTATAGTTTAATTTAATAAGTTCATATTTCGTGCTATCAAAATTTGAGTCTCGGACTGAATATCATGAAGTTTGCAACCGATTTTGAATGAAAAATCATTACCGTGCCGGCACAAAATGTAAAAATACACCATTCCGTTACTATGTGTGCACAATCTACATACTGTGATTTCGAATTATCCTTGACTGTGTTAGTGAACACATGTCCCTCAGGAAGACGAGTTGAAGAAGACGGTTCTTCAGTGCACCTTGGTGACTTAGCAAAACAGGGAGATACGTGATATGCCCCAGCTATTCATATGACTACAACTGCATAGAAAATTTTTCACCTAAATTGAATTTTTTATTAAAGCTTCCACCTGCAACCAAATCGTTAAAAACGCAATTTTATTGTTTTAAAAACTAAAATCAAATTTTATTGTGGGCATTGAAGACAAGGATCTGGCAACAAATCAAAGAACAAGGCCCCGACCAGACATCTATGTTAGTGGCTTACAACCGCTGTGGGTGGGCAAGAAAAAGTTGTTTCCGCCCGGGAAAAATGAATCAGAAATTGAAAAAAAAACGTTTAACTGCAATTAAGTCTTACTGTTAAAATCGCACAAAAATGTGGCTACCGTGGTTGAACCTGTAATATAATAATAACAACATTTTTATTAATATCATAATTGAGAATTGATATGTGGTGTGCAATTAAGAAACAAATTGTACATATTTCAGTATTAATCGCCAGCAATTTTGCAGCGGAACCAGAATAGGGAAATTAGCATCAACGCCTCGTATGTTGTCTTTGCGTAGCTCACAAATTTAGTGAGCATCTGCTTTTTTGTGACCATTGGAAATCATTCATGCAAGGCCCCTGAAAGATTGTAAGAGCAAGTGACCGTGTTTTTTTCCCACCCTGAGAAATCAGTGACGCCGAATGAATTATCCTACACCCAGACACATATGACTGACCCAATGTGCGCTGTCGTCTTACAGGGAAAAGTTGAATTAGAATATTTCATTTCACATTCAGTTTCGAGTTAAAATTGTTAGATAAAAAATAACTGTGGTTATCTTTCATGAAAAATTAATAGTAGAATATTTTTTCTGTTGAACAAAATTATTCGAAAATTTTCACCGGGCTCGTCCTAACGTCCCTGTAATCCAATCTGTGGTGTGAGAAAATTCATCAGTAAGGAGGGCATTATCAGGGGATTACTGTACGTAATCTATGAGCTTGTAGAATTCGCAATGAGGCTTTCAGTCCCTGCGCTGAACCGTGCATTTTTAATATTCTCGAATCATATGAATAGCAGTTGCCCGTTGTTGGTCTTCCCAATGTTTGAAAGCTATTGTCTGTGCAGCAATGTTTAGGTCTGCTAATTCTGTTTCTCACGTCCAACTAACAAGAAACCAAAAGAGGCCTCAAGAGAAAATTCTAAGTCCCTCGGGATGCTTTCCTTATCTTCTACTGTGAAAATTCACGACATCAGCTTTTCATGATGTGAGAATTTAATTCAGGTATTGAAAAATCCCTAAGCATGCTTTAACATTTGTATCTTTCAAGACGCCCATCTGATAAAACATTTATTTGGTTAGCCTGGTTTGTCTTGTTCGCAATTGCCACTTTATTTGAGTGGCCGCACTTCTAATAGAAGCCTTGAAAAGTTGCCCTTTACTCTAGCGCATCTGGGGAACATGGCGCACCTCAGTGGTAAGCTGCGCCCTTCAAAACTGCTGAGAAAATTTAAACTGGGTCCAGGAGATGCGAAGCCTTCTGTTTATTCATATGGAACGCACGCCTCAACTCGCACTCGGTTCTGTTATAACCGTCCTAAGTCATAACCGCCAATGCCCCCGGAAGTGAATTTTTTTTATCTAAACCATCTAAATTGTTGACGATTATTAGTATGATTATATTATCAACAGCGAAGCAATAATGAAGTGGACACTATAGGTAAACTTCAATGTATGGGTTTCGAATCGTGAACGATATTAATTTACTTCAGTTATGGATGCAAAGCAGTAAAGTACCCATTTGAAAAAATTTGCACAATTTTTGACTTTATTGTGAATGGGTAGATTACGCAGGTCTTTCCAAAGACTTTCCTTTTTAGTTTTGAGAGTTCTATTAGACTATTCTCAATTGAGGTGAAATTTCCATCTGACACAAACTGAACAATAATCTACTCGCATACTTTCTTGGTAAACATTAAATCGAGTAGACTGTGTACGTATATGAGGCATGATTGAATTCACCGGCTAAAACTAGAATGCGTGTGGGGTTGGAGAGAGATCGAACCCTTCATATTTTTCACATACATAAAGATTCCGCGATAGGGAAAAACAATAGTTACGTTAACGCACGTCGTATCACATAGAGAATCTGAAGTGTTTCATGTAACCGAACTGAAATCAAAACTAAGATCCGAACATCAGGGGCACTCAAGTTCTGGCAGAATCCATGCCATTCTCGGCGCCTGCGAGCCTTGAGAATAATGATGTATATTTTACCAGAAGAAAGAGCGAGTAGATGCTTTCAATGTATGTTGTGCACTTCAACGTTACCAAATAAAAGGAGCAGAACTCTTGGCTTTCCGCGCGTGCATATTTGAGCGCATCTCACTCATTCAAAATACGATACGCAAGCGCAAAAGAGGGTTGTGAAGACCTAGCAGCACTAGTAAACTGATGACTAATAATTTTAAAAATATATTCCCCAAATTTTATGCGCAGTTGCGTCAAAGCAGTATTTTCTTAACAATATTGACACATGAAATTAGTTTCTCTATGTACTTTTTCAATTATTTCGCAGAGTTTTTCTTATTTTTTGTAGCTTTTAAATAACTAAATTGCATAGCTTGCCTGCCCTGCTCGTTCAATCGTTTGCCATCATAAAACAGTCAACTTCTTCGTGCCGCAAGGGACGCAGCGCTTTGTTACAAGGACCCTTTTAAAAATTTAATCAATAACGATCTGTCACTTTATCTCATTTAAAATACATTTCCTATATCGTACCTGCGCATTCTTTTCTGTGCATTAGATCCTGACCTAGTAATGATTTAAGATGGCATGTGCGCCGCAAGCTATAAATTTTTGTCACAGAATTTCTGCTGCACGAAAGCCTAATTCATCGTAGTACTGGGTGCGGCAGGTACTTGAGAACAAGTATTATCCGTAAAAAATATAGCAGAGACTGAATGTAGAGCATTAAATGGCCATTGAACGTTATGCAAGGGTGAAAATAGAGTAAGTTCACGGTACGAAGCAATTCCAAGAATTTCAGTCATTTTATTACTACAAGCGTTTCTTCAGCTAAAAAGTACGAGTATGGATTTCCTAATTTAGTTTCAATGGATATTTTTAAACATAGCTACTCATGAGCTCGACTAAGCTCTATGACTTCTGGGACATCCTTGATCTTACATAACCCAATGCACTTACCCTTACCGTACACTAGACTGATCAAGTGATGAATTTGTTGAAAGAATAAATACGATTAAAATTTAAGAGTTTCAAAATGTGTATTCAATGGAAATCTATCCATTCAACTAGATGCTTAAAATTTATTCACTGGCATGCAATGTGAGCCTTGTTTCAGAATACCATCAGGATATGAAATATCATTTTTACGATTGCCATCAGCAAAATCTTCATCAGAAATAGAGTTCAAAATTCGCTTTGAACGCTTCGACTGTCTTTTACTGAGGAGGGGGGAAGGCAATGACTTCCAAGCTACAATTCCGTTGTCTTGAAATCTAAATTGCGATCTGATGTTCGAGTAGGAAGAACATATAAATATACGTCAGATTTTTGTCAAATATTCATTATGGCCAGTTTGAGCAGACGCAAATGGCTTCATGTCTTTATCACATTCATTTGTCAAAATTGTATACCCGAAAGTTCAGTGAGAAAATTGATGAAGATATGGATGCTTAAATTTTTCAAGAGTTTACCCTATACATATGAGACATTTTTATTTGTATTATATTTCAAATTTCTCGTTGCCATAGTAGGTCATTTCGGTTAAGTAAAAAATACATTTGCAATATTTTTATCAGCTAAATGCCCTGCTAAGGATAATGATGAATTTATGTTTTATACGTTATTTTTAGCCCTTCGGCAGCTACAAATACTTTACTTTTTTGAGAATTTCAATAGACTTTGAAATTTTATCGCTAATATGTGACAATACGTTCTTTAAAAGTCAAGTTTTTATCAATGATAATTCCCAGGAATTTGATTCAATTCAATTCTTCAATCTGGCGCTCACCGAATTGATGCACGGTAGATGTGCATTTCACTGGTAGGAGAATAGTTTGTGCTTTGTTTTTATCGATGTCGTTGCATGATTCAATTGTTTTAAGCCACATTAAAAGCTGTTATAACTCTTATTTTTTCTTCTTATTGTAGCATTGTTTTCCTGTGCCAGAGCGGTAAAGGGAGTGCTATCATCAGCGAAACGTATAAATTTGAAAAATGAAGTAGATTCATCATTATTGTCAATAAATATCAGAAATAAGAGAGGTCCTAAAAGGAATCCCTGAGGAATTCCATGACTTATGTCAAGGAGTTCTGGTTGAGCGTTACCAATTACAACACATCATTTACGATTTGCCATTCATGATTTAAACTAGTCAGAAGTAAGTCGTTTAATTCCACATTTGTGTGACAATATTGCAGTAATTTTAAAAGGAAATGATTGAACAATATTGTCATAGACGATCACGGGGCTGCATGCTTTGAGTGACATGGTCATGAGAATTAGTCGCTAACTATTCTTGAGATGAATGGACCGTATGGGCTGGAGCGGAATCCTGCTGAAAAACGTACAGCCTGGCTCGCGCTACATATATTAGTTGTTTCTGACTTCACAACCATATTCAACACATCGGTGTTAGTAACGGCTTTGACTCCGGCCCTTTGACGGAAGAAATGTGAAGTCATCACGTCACCCTCACTACTTACGACTCCCATAACCACCTTGGGCGTGGGGAACTTTGGGTGCGTCACAGTTGGTACCATTTACAGCAGTCCATTGGTCATTTTTACTATTAGTTTTTTGGTTCCTGGGTGAAGTTTTTTGCTTAACCGAGAAGAAACAGATTATTCTTGGCTGCTGTTCGTGTTCCAACTTGCTCAAGAAGTGTTGGGTTGGTTGGATCATCTGGTCTTCCAGGGTACTTTCAGACATGAACTAGCCTCTCCGCAGCTTGGGCAACTTCCGACAGAGGTCGTCGTGCATAGCACATCGGATTGCGGGCTCGGCAACCTGTAGCTCCATGTTGAATGCACTGATGGATTTTCCTGGTTAATTTGAACAACAGCTTGGATCAAGTCGATTCATCCGGACGTCCTAGTCCTGTTTCGAGTCAACAATGTAGTTTGGTGTGGGTAACAGTTTTCACATCATTACTAACGATCTCCAGTTCTCCTTGAACTTAAAGACGAATAACCGGGCTACTTTCAGGAACGCAGAGATCTCGGATTGGAGTATCCTACTGCCAAGGAGACGATGATAGTATGACTTATTACTTTGTGGGTGAGTTTTGGCTCTACCATCTCTACCTGGAATAAAACGGAATGTGTCACCACGACTCACAGATACAGTGTCACTCATAATGTGTGTTCTCAAATATCTGCAGCGTCATTTACGCACGTCATTTATGCTATAACGATGGTAACATTCTGGCGTAATCTTCACTCAAAACGAAGAGAAGAATATTCATAACATGAAAAAGACTTCGTTCTTAGTTTTCTCGCTACGAAGTAAAAATTCAAGGCTTGATGCTTCTGCCTGACTGGCATGGATCCATCGTTCGACCTACCAGACTGGTCAGACTTTAGAGTCAGAGGACAGTACCCTCAGACGTCAGGCTGCGACTTCGCTCTTTATATCACCGAAAAAAACACAAATTTTAGGCTTGATGTAAAATAATACATTGTGATATGATTCTTTGTTCCGCGTATCATCAGAAAGCCGGTGAATGAGAACAACTTTTAGAGTCTTACCTCTGTTCAACGAGTGTTGATGCTGGAAGAGTTAGTTGCACGATGTTCGGAGCTCTCTTATGTGTTGGTGTCGCCAGGGAAGACTGTTCGTTCTTACGTTGGGACTCGGTGCTCCTTTCGCTTTAGTAGGAACAATTCTGAAAAAAAAGGGTAATAGCGTCTGTCCTCGTGAGTGTCCTCTAGGTAAATAGAGCAAATTAGTAGTGTTGGTTGTGGCAAACTAGCTTACTCATATGTTGGTAACACTGAAGTGAAAGCAAAACAAAATAAAGAATGAACAAAAGCATTTCAATTTTCTTAATCTGTGGATACATGCAGTGTAATTTTGTATTGTTTATTTCAGGGTAATAATATTTCTTTCATTCGTTTTTATTTCACTTTTATTACACTACTAAATATTTCAGATCATGGTGCCGCACCTAGTATATTTTGAGGCTCAATTCGAGATCAGCAATGCTGGCTGCAGAAGTCTCCTCTAGCCCTATAGCTAGGATTGATTCCTCTTCTCTCACTTGATAGCCTTATGAGCTGGACGTCTCGCTGTGCAACTGACCTCTTGAGCTTACGTCTTGGTTTGCGTTGATTTTTCTTCATCGAATTTCATCTTGTCTATGATATATGTTTACGCGTCTGTTTTTTACCGGATGAAGTGGGCTGACCTAACCTACACTCTGAAGTTTCACGCCCTCGTGGAGTCACTAAAACTAAAGTTTTTCCGAGTTTTACAATTATTTTCTTCATCGAGGGGAAACCCCGGACAAACACTGTACTGAACAATAACGGTATAGGTAATTGGAAATGTATACGGCTGTGCTTGATGCGACCTCCATTTCATGTGCGGACACGAGGTAGTAGCTGGTACTAGGAAAAAACAATTACTTGATGTGGAAAGTCTTGACCGTTCCGTCGTTTACCTTCATAAAATACAATAGTTATCTTCCGCTTTGTACTAACTGCATTGTTAGATGCGGTCGCTCGGTTACGGGAAGCTTTTTACATTTTTTATTAACGATTGGTTATTTTCATCTCATTCAACGTAGATTTTACACTTACATTATGCCTGATGAGGAGAATGAGACAAGACGGAGAGCAGGTGTACTCGGCAAGTCACTCGACACAGCAGAGGGCTGAGTGATGGACTGGTTTGGTGTGATGGAGGGAATGAGGAAGTAGTGACTGATTTTAACTCGTTCCCTCCCACATGAAGCACCCGTGCGTCAGGTGGCATTTTGCTACTTTCAGCACCAGCCATGGTTAACGGTCTTCATAAACTTTTGCTTGAGACGAACATGAGCGTGTTCGTTGATTAGGCATGGGGCTGCAAGTGTTTTTACATCGTAGAATCATTACGATAAGAAAAATAACAATTTAAATATTTCGTTCATACTGAAAACAGTTCTGATGGCATCAAACAATGTATCTAACTTTCATGATGGCGGCGAACGTGTTAAGAGAGTAGCGAAGGCAGTTGCAGCTGTTCACAGGTTTGTGAGGAATGCTTAGACTAAAATTTACTTTGATCGGTGGGCGTGAAAGAGCCATGACAAACAAAATGGTGCTTGACGGGAATCTAAATCTTCACTCCATTGAACACCAATTATATATTCCGTACAGTACAAAATACCTGCGCAGCATTTGTCGACCTTGCGCGTACGGCGAGCCTGCATGCAGTACGGCTTCGCTTAGAATTGACGAGGCTTCTTAAACAATAGTAAGACTTTTATGGGCTGACTGGAAGCTTGGAAGCTAGAGAAGTCTACTTTGACCTCCTTCTCTAACTCCAGGTCTATTTTGAGGGATAGTAATATGATTTTCAATATTGTTTACGTGCTTCAATATTAGTTAATTAATATGAAAACTTTTATAGACATACATTTTTTAGATCTCCTTAGAGGCACTCTCATCAATTCAACGGTAGAGTACCTGTCAGAGAGACAGGGATATGTATCATGGATATTGATCTTACATTCTACAGAGTCAAGAACTGCTTATATTCAATTTCATGGCTTAAAAGTTGCGCCACACTGCTTATTTAGTAATGACCCAATATGTTGCCGAACGAGAACATTAATTTTTATTAAAATTAAGTGTAGTTAATGTCTTTACGTTATGTACATGTGTGATCCGCAAAGATTCAACAGACAAGCTACCACTGCACACCTGATAAAGAGGAAAAAATTTACCCTGTTTAGACACTAAATTTGGTTTAATCTCTTGCAAAAACATTCCCGCATCGCTGCTCGTAATTTACCATCAGAATGGTGATCACGAATTCATCAGTAAGGGCTGAGAAACTTGCGTGACTCATGTTCGCGGTTAGAGGAAATCTATTGGAGTCCAACTGACACTGTTCGCTAAATCGATGCCAAATGATAGGCGTAAAATTGAACCAATCGACCATAGTACGTGACTAAGGGACGTCAATTTACACTCACAACAGTCGCTGTTGGGAATTATCCAGGTTAATTTTAAGCATAAAACTTATGCAGGTCGTATATTTCAAAAAATATTCCGGGAGCAACAATAAACATAAATGATATTGAAACCCTGTTTATTGAAATAAAAAAAAGTAAAAAACGTTTAGTCTTAGGAACAATCTACCGATCTACCTCTGACAATGCAACTATATTCTGTGATGAGCTCAACCGAATTAGTGAATCTCGGAATAAATCTCAATATGATGATATCATATTATGCGGAGACTTTAACTATGGCTTGCTAGATTTTGAAAATTCTGACTCAACTCTGAATTTTTTAAACTTCGTTCAGGCAAAGTCATTTTTGCCTGTAATTCCTAAACCAACTAGGGTAACTCTGGAATGCGCTACATTAATAGATAACATTTTCGTAACTTTTCTGACTGTCATCTTGGCAGGAATATTAACGTCAGATGTATCCGACCACTTTACGATATTTCTAATGAAAAAATTTTTTCAGAGAAAATGGCCAAAAACTTACAGAAACTTGTTCATACCATGATATCAACTCAACAAGATTATAAAACGTTTATGACGAAGATAAACTGGCAGACCAGAGTTCAGTCACAAAAAAAAAAATTGATGATCATACTGCTATGGTGACACTGACGGACCTCATAAACGATGCATTTAATAATTGCTGCCCAATTAAAACTCGAACCGTCACACCAAAAAATACGCAGAAACCTTGGATCACTCAAGATATTAAATCCAATATTAAAAAACGCCAAATATGCCTCATACTACTGCATAAACGGAAAATTAGGCCTGAATTATACAATAGATTCAGAAAGTATTTAACCTGTCAAATTAGATCGGCAAAAAAATAATTATTTCCATCAAAAGTTCTCCCAGCTAAAGAGTGACGGTAAAAAATGTGCAATCTGTTGAATTCATTATACAGATTGAGAAAAGAAAACAAAGACCAGTAGCAAAAATTGTGAATAATAATTTTAATTACCTCTGTGAAATAGACATTGCGGATGTATTCACCAATTTTTTCGTAAATATATGTAAAAACATTGCTGACCGCGTTCAAAATGATCTGAGCTCAAATGACCACCTGCATTATCTCACTCACATGAGTATAAGCCTTTTTTCTTTTTCACACCAGTATCTAACAGTGAGGTGAAAAGCTGTATTAAGGCATTAAAAAACAAGACAAATTGAATTAAAATGTTCACCGTGAAAGTGTTAAATTCCTTAGCTCACTTAGTTTCACCCATCCTAGCTGATCTGATCAATAAATCTTTTTTCCACTGGAATCTTCGCGAATACTCTTAAAATAACGACAGTAACTCCAATTATTAAAAGCGATGACAAACAGTGTGTAAATAATTATAGACCAATCTTTGTTGTTCCGATTTTTAGTAAGATATTTTAAAAAACAGCACGCAAAAAATTATACTCGTATCGTGAGCGTAATTCTTATATATATATATATATAACGAAACAATTTGGCTTCCGGTCCCAGAGATCAACGACTCAAGACATCCTTAATCACTTTCAGTATCTAAACAAGAACATTGCCAAGGGTTTTCTCATATTCTCCATATTTTTAAATTTCAAATAATCATTTGACAGTGTAGATCAT